>CAUYON010180741.1:0-44014 GCA_963573935.1 Arctocebus calabarensis
TATTAATGTCTTTATATAGTGATCAAGGAAATGCCATGAAGGATATCTGTTACAGTATGATCAAAATATTTCTGAATGTATATGAATCGTGCCCTGTGATTGCACCAATGTACATAATTATGATTCAATAAAATTATTAAAAAAAAAAAAAAAGGAGCCACCTAGAAGGCAGAATAAAATACATAGTACCCATTAAAAGGTGATCCCTTCTTTTGGAAAAGTTAAATTTAAAGCCACTTAAAAAAGAGCCTTGCAGATTGAATTTGGAGGGCTAAATTTTCCTGGAGGGCTAAGAAAAACTGATAAAATTTATTTATTTGCAAATTTGATACATTTCCACTCATTTTAATATGCTCTAATGTATGTATGTGCACACTGAAACACACACAATATAGCAAAAAAGAAAATAGGATGCTAGGCCACATGGATTTTGTATATAACTTAATAACTTAGTAAGTATTCCCTTGTTTTTGTCGAGATCTTTTAATCAATAACTAGCTTAGCAAGCATTCATTTATTCAGCACACATTTTGATGTTTACCATGTATGAAGGCCTTTATTGGTTTCTTGTGTAAAAATCTTGACTAAGAAATGATTTCTCCTCAAAAGGCTGCCTTTAAACACAGACAGACTAACCATAGTTCACCATGTTCAAAGTCAGTACTGTCAGTGGAAGCAAGGGTAATAGGCCAAGACCTGAAGTGAAGTCCCCTGGGTGCCCAAAGAACTTGGTGCCCAAAGCATATTAGCTGTGCAACTGTGGACAGTCATTGCACTTTTAGAGGCCTTCAATTCAAGTTTTAAATTGTATAGTGCCACCTCCTAAGTTGTTGTAAGTATGTAAGGGACTTAGTTGGATGCCAATAAATGCTGCATAAATGTAAATTGTTTTGACTAAATTTATTATTGTTAAAACATAGTATTTGGGGGAACAGAGAAAGGAACTGTGAAAAGTGACTTGAAAGTTTCTGGAAAGCTAATATACAGAAGGTACTCTCTGTGCTAAGTGAGGTTGGGGTGAGAAGGATCTTCAGAGGGCCACAGGAGGACTGTGCATGAAAAGGTGCTTATGGAGGGAGATGGTGGGGAGAGAGCTTTCTAGAGGGCTTTATGTTTTTTTCCTTCATATGTTCAATTTAGTTTTTAGAACTAGAATTTAGTTTTTAAAGACTTCCTTCCAGCTGGCTAGTCTCCTAATGTGGATTTATTAGTGCCATAATTTAACTAATATAAATTTCCAGCTAGAAATATATTTCAATTTATTCTTTTTCTTATACTTAGGTTCAAGGCTAAAGTTTTCTATATTTTATAGACTGACTTTATTTTATAATAATTATTTCCAAAATATTTATACTTTGTGTTAGCCATCTTTGACTTTTTAAAAATTTTATATGCTGTGGTTTCATATGTAATTTGCTATTGAATTTTATTTTTTAGTTTGCTGTTTTGATTGAATATTGCCTATGTTAGTTACTGTTTTATGTGTGTACATATAAGTATCTCAACACATTTTGAAAATGTGAGACAGTTTTAAGCAAAAAAACTTTATTTCTAACTTCTTGAGTCTTTTATGAGACATTGATTGAGAAAAGCAGCATGAGGAAGTAGCAACATGGCAATGACCAACAAGAAAACAAGATTAATGAGAAAAAAATGTTCTATTTCTCCAGTCTACAGATACATGTTCTCATTTTTATTAAAATATATTTGCCTATTACTCTTTATCTTATTCTGCACCTGAACTCTTCAAGGTCTTGAGCCTAGGGTTCTTGAACTTGGAGTTGTCAAAGATCAAGAGTTGACACATCCAATATAGCAGGTATTAGACATTTGGAGTAGAGGAGGAAATTATAACAAAATCCTCATCAGTTAAACTTTCAAAATCAAGTCATATTATCAGTGTATTAAAATGCTTTTAGAAAATATAATACTCTCTGCTCACAAAAATACTTAACAAGTGTTGGCCTTGATTTTCAGATATATTACAAATCAGTATACTTGAAGTAGTCTTATTTTAGCAATATCTGTTTTCATGTTTAATAAAATTTTTATCTATGAACATGTCTACAGAGATTTTGGTGCTATTAATTCAATTGAAACTATTTGATTAAGGAGGCGGAGCAAGATGGTGGACAAGTAATAGCTTCTTGCGGCTGGGCACGGTGAGACTGGGGAGAGAGGACTTCAGGCATCTCTGTCAGGCAGGATCTGCCCAGAAACTTCCCTTTGGGGACACAGGGAGGCAGCGTGAGGCTTCTGGACACCCTGAAACTATTTGATTACATGGAAATGCATGTTAAAATGGCTAGTATTTCCTGGAGACAAATTTAATTTGCTTTTAAGCACGATAGCAAATGACATTCTTCTACATCTCTGAATGGTATTGATGTTTATGTGTTCAGGTGTTGCACAAATTAAGAAACTAAATCACTTTCATAGGTTGGAGTTAAATGTGGTAAAGAAGTCATTAAAGTAATTTACAACTGATGGTATGTCAAAGCAGTTTCCTATGAAAGTCTACAGAGATAGGAGGGACTATGAATCATTGAGAATTAAAGATTTTTATCTCTAATTACTTTAGCTCTCTTAAGAATCACATATAAATTTTTAATATGAAAAATAAAGACAATGAAGACGAGATAAATATCACACAAATGCTGACTTTCTGTTTTTCAAGACTGTGATCTTGGGATCAAGCTGAATGTGGAGGCTTGATTTTAATGCCTCTTTTCTCCGTTGTCACTAAAACAACATTAGCAATGAATTGTTCATAAGGCCTGTGAGATTTAAGATGTTTGTCCTATTCCTTTTACTAAAATTGATTGCAACATGCCCGGAAAGCTATCGTTAATATAGGTTTTAAATATTTAAAATTGTTGATGTAAGTTAAATAAATCCCTACACTAAAATACAATTTCACTTGTCCCCGAATCTGTGTATAAAACCCAAGTATGTTAATTGCATTTAGGGTTGTAGTAAGCATCCATTGTTTTGATCATGCAGCACCTACTCACTATTCTTTGGATAAAATTACCCTATTTTTCCTCCAGGGACTGATCTGTGTCCTATTCTTCATTAGTGAGTATATGACTTGGACCTAGCCAATTAAGATATTATAGTCTCATAGCCACAGTGGTTGGCCCAGGAATGAGTACATGAGCACAGCTATTTTGTCATAAGGACCATGAGAATGAAATTAACATAGAAGAGAATATAATAAAAATCAGAGGAGAGACCACATCCCATTGATTTTTTTCAACCTCTAGAAAAAAGACCTAGATTTTTCCAAAAAGTTATCCTGTTCATTTATGCCAGCTTCACTTGCAACTGAAAGAATCCTAATCAAAATATGCACAGAGTTTTTGAGTTGGAAATTCACGAGTTGCAGGAGTAGCTAGGTTTAATGCGAAATATGGCTTCATGCATATAGCCTATTTCAGAAGGAGAAGAGGTGTCTTTTTCTCTCTAAATATTTCTTTCCAAATAAGATTGCTAAAACTTATGCCTACATGTAGGCATGTATAGAGAATCAATCTGGGAGCTTGGACATAAAAATCCTGACAAAGTAATTCAAGTTCTTTTATGTTTTCTGAGATAAACAATCTTTTTTTTACTGTGCCTTTGGAGTTAAAGACAAATGGAGGTTTTAATTTTTCAATAGTCTTTGGGGTATGTCCACACCTGCTATGCCGGATGCCTAGGGCAGCAGCAAACACTTGGAGGTTGGACCCAGGCTTGCGGACATAGATAGTGCTGGGCCAGCTGTGGGTCAAATCCACCCTGAAGTCAGCAGTGGGCCAGCCTGGCCAGAGAAGATGCTCAATTTTATAAAAGAATGGAGATATGTACGTAAATCTTGTGTTGGATGATCTCAAGAAAAGGAGTCAGCAGGCTTATCAGACCTGGTGCTTGTTCTTTTGGGAGTCCCTCTTTATGTTATTATTTGTTTGGATTGTGCATTTAAATATTGTTATATTTAGTCCAACATTCATTAGTATTTTTGGTAAGATCATGGTGTCTTTTGACACCATGTCTACTATGACAATGTAACTGGAAGTCTGTAATAAGGTTTTAAAAGTGAAGTTTCCTGTTGATTAGTTTGAATTCTCTAGAGTCTAGTTATCAGCCCCTTGTTAGATTCATAGCATGCGAATATTTTCTCCTATTCTGAAGGCTGTCTGCTTTAGTTGTTGTACCCTTAGCTGTGCAAAAGCTTTTTAGCTTAATTATGTCTCATTTATTTATTTTTGGTGTTGCTGTAATTGCCATTGCTTCATAAAATCTTTCCCCAGGCCAATTTTGTCAAGAGTTTTTCCCACACTTTCTTCTAGAATTTCTATTGTTTTGTGTCTTAAATTAATCTTTTACCCAGTGACACACAATTTTTGTAAGTGCTGAGAGGTGCAGGTCCAGTTCAATCTTCTACATATGGCTTACCACTTCTCCCAGCACCATTTATTAAAAAGGGATTCTTTCCCTCAGTGTATGCTTTTCTTTAGTTTATTGAAGATCAGTTGCTGTTATGTGGCTTGTTTCTTCTCTAGGTGTTCTATTCCATGTATATATATATATACACACATATTTATTATTATTTTTTTTGTGCCGGTACCATGCTGTTTTGATCAATGTTGACTTATAGGTTTGTAGCATAACCTAAAGTCTGGTAATATGATGCCTCCAGATTTGTCTTTAGTTCTTAGTATTACATTGGCTATTTGGGTTTTTTTCTGATTTCATATGAAATACAGGATTATTTTTTAAAAATTCTTCTGAGTATGATGGTGCTTTGATGGGGATTGCATTAAATCTGTAGATCCCTTTGGGTAGTATTGGCATTTTAACAATGTTGATTCTTCCTAGCCATGAGCATGGTATACTGTTCTATTTGTTAACATCTGCTATATCTTTTCTTGGGATTACATAGTTCTCTCTGCAAAGATCCTCCACATCCTCCCAAAGCTATAGATGCTGCTGTGGATGTAGAGACAAAGGAACACTTTTACACTCCTGGTGAGATTGCAAAGTAATACAGCCTCTATGGAAAGAGTATGGAGAATCCTCAAAGAGCAAAATGTACCTTTTCATTTGATCCTGCCATCCCATTACTAGGTATCTACCTAGAAGAAAAAAAAATCATTCTACCATAAGGACATTTGCACTAGAATGTTATTGTAGCTCAATTCATAATTGCCAAAATGTGGAATCAACACAAGTGCCCATCAACACATGAATGGATTTATAAACTGTGGTATATGTCTATCATAGAATACTATATAGCCATAAAAAGATGGAGAGTTTACATGTTTTATTTTTACATATTTATCTGGATGGAATGAAGCACATTCTTTTTCGTAAAGTATCACAGGAATGGAAAAGCAAGTATTAAATGTGTTTAATAAGAAACCAATAGAGAACTACAGGCTCACATGAAAGAAAAACATTCAAAAAGGGGGAATGGAGAAGACAGAAGGGGGAAAGGAAAGGAGGAAGGGTTATTGGTAAGCTCCCACCTAAGGTGCACACTGTAAGGCTATACAGCATACTATGCGGTGAAGAGCTCAACTACAACTTGAACTTTACCTAACAAAAACAAACAATGTAACCTAATCATTTGTACCCTCCCATATTAATCTGAAATGAAAAAAATTAAGTTTCTTTAGTGGTTGTCACTGTTACTGGGGATATTATAGGATTGTCAGGATGTGTGTAAGATGATTAGCCCAGGGCCTGGTCTAGAGAAGAGGCTCTGTGTATGTTGGCATAGGGAAAGGAATAGCCAAATGTCTATACAGTCCAACAAGTGTCCAGCTGGTGGAAAGTAAGAAAGCTTTCTAGAAAGGAAAAGAGTCCAGGGCTCAGAAAACTTGCTACATTTCACATTTGGAGGCAATACCGACAGATTCTATCTCTTGGTCTCACAGCTTCCTCATCACCGGAAAGCACCTTTTTCAAAGAACTAAGAGAAAACACCAGTCAACCTAGAAACTCATACCTAGCCAAATACTCTTTCAAGAATGTGTATAAGATGAAAAATAAAAACTTAGCCAAATACTGGGAAAGTTACTATCCATAGCACTTTATAAAAGAAATGGATAAAGTTCACCAAGAAAAAAGTGAATCCCCAGGGGAGGGGTGAAACTATAATGGGGAGAAACATTTTTAAAATTAAAATGTCATAAAATGTAACCATTGATGAGGCTTCCCCCAGTGAAAATAAAGTAAGACTAAATTTTAACACGATAACAAGATATGTTGTGAAGTTCAAGGGTAATTAAATTATAACTTTCATGGGTATATATAAAGTTGAAGAGCTTAGAATTTTAGAAAAATTAACACCTATAACAGTGTATGTTAACCTTTTAAGACAGCTTTAAAAGAAATAACAATCTTTCAGTGTTCAAATATATGACAAAAAGGAAAGAAATTTTTTTATTGGTCTAATGCAAAGCAAGAAAATGGGACCAAAAGAAGGAAAGATGTGGATAAGTATTATAGAAACTGCAAAATAAGATGATAGAAATAACCGCAGGTCTTACAGAAATCTCATTACAAATTGTCAAGAAGAAAGAATTACCATGTGTGGGGGTTCCACTGTCTGCAGCAGAAGAGAATAGAAAGCTCAGAATATATGAAAATTGGTGTCAATCCTCTCAAACTCTACTGCTGCCATATCAACTGAGGTTATATAATATTCTAAATAACAAAACTTGAAAATCCAAATTATTCCTTAATCTATGGATCAAGGAGTTGTGTTAATTGGCGAAAACAACATTAATTTGTATATCTCCATTAGTGCCCTTGGGTGACTAGGTAGATTGTCAGTGAACAAAAATATTTTGAAAATAATCTTTTTTTCTGAGTAATAGTTCTCAATAATGGGCTTAAAATATTCTGTAAACCATGCAGAATGTTTGGTTTACAAATGTCCTTTTTGATCCATTTATAAAGCATAAGCAGATTAGATTTAGCACAATTGTTAAGGGTCCTAGGATTTTTCCAGAACAGTCTAAGAGCGGTGGCTCCAATTTAAAGTCACCAGCTGCATTAACTTCTAACAAGAGAGCCAGCCTGTTCTTTGAAGTGAGACATCGACTTCTCCCCTCTAGTTATGAAAGTCCTAGATGGCATCTTCAACTATACGGCCCTTTCATCTCCTTTGAAAATTGACAATGTTGTTTAGTATAACCACATTCACCAATGATTTTAGGTCTTCTCACTAATATGCAGCTTTTATATCAGCACTGCTGCTTCAGCTAACACTTTTTACATTGTGGAAAAGGCTTCTTTCTTTAAACTTCATGAACCAACCTCTGCTAGATTAGAATATTATCTTTCTTCTGTATCCTCTTAACCTATCTAACTCTTCACAGAATTTAAGAGTTAGGCCCTTCCTCTAGATTAGGCTTTGGCTTAAGGGAATGTTGTGATTGGGTTGATCTATCCAGACCACTAACACTTTCTCCTCATCAGCAATATGTTTTGCTTATCTGTTTTGCTTTTTTGTCATCCATGTGGTCACTAGAGTAGCACTTAAAATTTCCTTCAATAACTTTTCCTTGGTATTCACAACTTGGCTAACTGGTGCAAGAGTTCTAGCTTCTGGCCTACCTCAGCTTTTGTAATGCCTTCATTGCTAAGATTAATCATGTAGGGGTATCCCAACCTGCAGCCTCTGGGCCATGGGTAAATTATTTAAGGACTGTTTTGCTTATGTATGCCATTGACTATCATGAAAAGTATGAATGGGCCTTTTTTGTGATCATCAGCATTCATTAGTATTTCTATATTTAATGTGTGGCCCAAGACAATTCTTACTCTTCTAAGTGTGGCAGAAGAGCAGAAAGTTTGGATACCCCTGAAGATGAGTGATGTGTGACTCTTCTTTTCATTTTAACACTTAGAAAGCTGTTGTAGAATTGTTAATTGGCATAATTTCAATATTATTGTGTCTCAGGGAACAGAGAAGTCCACGGAGAAAGAGAGAAACAAGGGAGTAGCTGGTTGGTGGAGTAGTCAGAATACAAACAAAATTTATTAAGTTTGCCACCTATGCGGGTGTGGTTCATGGTGCCCCAAACAATTACAATAACATCAGCAACACTAAAGATCACTGATCTTTGATCATCATGATGGATATTATGATGACAAAGTTTGAAATAGTGTAAAAATTACCAAAATGTGATACAGATAAAAAGTGAGCAGATGCTGTTGGGAAAATGGTGTGAACAGACTTTCTCGATGCAGGATTGCCACAGACCTTCAATTTTTAAAAAGTAAAATATATGTGAAGCACACTAAAGCAAAGTGCAATAAAATGAGGCCTGCCTGTACTAGCTACCCAATTAAATATTGCGCTTATGTTCCTTTAAAACTGTCCTCATTTTTGGAGATAAATCTTTCTACTATTAATAAAGTTGTAGAAGAGTACAGGGCCATTAATATATGCCATACTCTGCTCTGAATGCTGGTCAGAAATTATGGAAAAATTAATTGCAAAGAATACACTTCTGTAGCAAGCGTGTCAGAAGCCATGATTTACTACTGCAACTAGACTGTTTGATTCAGGTAATGATTGGCAGGGCAGCCTGGGTTATGACAGATGTGGCTGACTGATCGTCATAGAAAGGCAGCATTAATCATGTACTTTCAGAGGCTGTCAAATTGTTAAGGGGCAGGTCACCTTCACAAGTGGGGAGTTGGAGATTTTGCTCCAAATGTGCTCTTCTTCCTCCCAAATCTGCTTACACATAGGCCATTCTGATGTTAGGATTCAGAATCGCCCAGGTTCCAGGAATATTTTTGTATTACTGACTAAATGTTACTCCAGGCAGTAGTAAAAACCTCTATTCATGAAACCAATCCCAAAGACTTGTGCTTTATCATAGATACCAGTGTGGTCTTTCATCATTTCTGGGTCTGTCTATGGGCTCATAAGCATGCAGCTAAAAATATCAACCGCCTCTGAGGCTCGGGTGGAGGCTGAGTCCAGCTCTCTTTAGGACACTTAACACAATGTGAAGAGCAATAAGCAAATAGTAACTATAAGTAGTTTTACCAAAGCCTTGAATATGGCTGTTTTTCTCTGTGGGGAAGCCCATTTGGTACCCTGTTCCATGAGTATTTGCTTCTCCCATTTATACTATTAGTATCTTTGTGTGGATTTCAGAATCGATGAAATAACCCTCTGTGTAGAGACCCTAAGTTATCCTTACCATACCTCTATATTTCATATCAGCAATGAATTAGAGAGATGTTGTTTTCTGGTTCATGATACATTCTGAAGCAAAGCCTGATATTTACTGCTTATCTATTTAAAAAAATTTCTTTTTTGGTTTTTCTCTTTGGATAATCCTAGTAACCAAGGGTGTAGGAGTGTCACAAGAGTAGAATATTCACCCACATAGTATGAATTTATTCAACTATTACATTTGTTTATTGTCCTATACATTTTTATACTCTCAGAATGCATTTTATGGTTCATCTGACTAGTGTTGTAATTTTTAAGAGAACAGCACCCACAGCAGTTAATTATTTTGTACCATGTTACAAGCAAGTAGTTGTATAACAAATAGCATTTGAAGATGATCCTGACTCTATATGCTTTGTCTTCAGCATTAGTATTATTGACTTGATTTGGAGCTGGCTGCCATTGGGTTTGAATATCACCCTGGAAGAGTGTGAGGGCGTCTCCAGACAATCAAACATTTACAGCTCGAATGCTAAACCGAAAGGCATTCTTCTTTCCAAAGGGGTTTGGGATAAATAGAGCTTCAAGATGTGTGAGAATGTGCAGAAAGAACCAAAATCTGAGATGCATGGCAGAGGCCTCAAATCACAGCAGAGAGCTGGCAGGCCTGCCATAATAGGAGGTCACTGCTAGGGGAGGCAGCAAAGTCAACTACAGGCACCTCGCAGAGCTTCCTGAAGAAAAGCACATGCTCCTTAGCAGTCTCTTTGAGGAAAATTCTTATCTTAAAAAGAATTTTAAGCAAGAGAATAAGAACAAGAACATTTTGAAAATAATAGTATGGCCAAAACTTTGTCCTAGCACACCAAAATAAAGGGAGGAAAACTAAGTTGTCAGAAAAAGAGAAAAATCAGGTGCATTTGGAATATGGGGAAAATTAATTCACAAGGAAATAGCCTCAGCTTAGCACACAGGGAGGATGGTCTGCCCGATGCTGGGCAGCGATTTCTGAAGCTTTAAGTGGGAAGTGGGGATGGAAAGGAACGTATCTGGTTCATGGTGGCGGAAGTGCTCTGGTGACAACTTCCTGGAGGTGGCTTTGACTAGGGACGCAGTGGGTTTGTCTGCCTGCTGTACAGGGGGTTGATTGTTCTACTTCTTGCTTTGCATCTCTGTGGGTGGGAGATTATCCTAGGTGCCTGTGGTCACTGTGGTGGCATGAGTTACCAAATTTTGGCAAGACTGCAGAGATAGCAATGTAGAAAGGAGAGAAGAGACCTGAGTCCCCCCAGGATCCCCCACTGTGTGAGCCAGAGAAGGAAAAAAACGAAGCATCTTGGAGGAGTCAGGTTCCTCTCTCCCTGCACCCTGGGAGGCAGGGGAACTGCCTAAGAAATCGCACTTCCTATTGTCTTTGCTACACGGTGCACACTTGGCTCCTCACGCAGCTTAGCAACCTGTCTCCACAGCTTTTGTCCTCTTAGATTTGGTTCTCCAGCCTGGAGAGTTTACTTGTCCTGGAACGGCCATAGGACCTTGGTTCCGTGAAAGGAACAGTAAAAAGAAGATCATTTTTGCAAGTATTTCATGCAAACTTTAAAATTTCTTATTTAAATTACCTCCTGAGCTGAGGGGGTTCTTTTCCAAGAATAAGTCCAATACTGTGATTACCATGACTTGGAGAAAAAATGAATTTTATCTGAAGGCTCAAACACAAACTTAAACATATAGAAAGCTAAAAAGTTTAATAAAATGATACCAACCATAACAATGTTCTATCTAGTAAGGTTTTTCCTGTCTTAGCCTATTTTACTTTTGAAAATGACTTTTAGAATTCACCAAACTTATTTTGTAACTCACAATAGGGAACAATTTGCATTTCCAAAAACACCAGTCAAGAACAAGGGACAGCAAATTATAGCCAGAGTCAAATCTGCTATTTTTATAAATAAAGTTTCACTAGGAGACAGTCATACCCATTCATTTACATATTGGCAATGGCTGCTTTTGTATAGCAGTGACAGAGACCATATGGCCCCGATACCCTAAAATATTTACTGTCTTTTCCTTTGCAAAATAAATTTACTGCCTGTGCATAGTGGTTCATGCCTGCAATTCTAGCACTTTGGGCAGCTGAAGAGGGAGGATCAGTTGAGGCTAGGAGTTTTAAACCAACCTGGAAAACAGCTCTGTCTCTGAAAAAAAATAAATTAAAAAATTTACCCAGGTATGATGGTGACATATAAATGTAGCCCAGCTACATGAGAGGCTGTGCTGGGAGGATTGCTTGAGTCCAGAAGTTCTGGGTTACAGTGTGCTATAATTGGGCCGATGCCCTCCAGCCTGGATGACAGAGCAAGGCTTTGTCACTAAAAACCAACAAATAAATAAATGTATTGATTCCCCACTCAGGAACAAATAAAGGCAGTTTATTAAGGCAGAACAAATAAAAGTATGTAAATGAGTATATGTGTGTATCTCTGTGTGTGTATGTATGTGTATACAGAGGGTGCCAAAATTGTATGCACATTTTAAGAAAGGAAAAACTGTATAAAAATTGTAATACTCAGTATATACTTATAACAAAAGATGAATACAAATCATGTTGACTACTTGAAATGGCAGAAGTCAAATGTGACTTGAATGTTACAAAGTTAATATAGTTTTTTCCTTTCTTAAAATGTGTATACTTTTTTGGCACCTGTGTGTATGTGTGTGTATACAAAGGTTATATTCACATTTGCATTGATATTCATGTACTTATACACATTCTTATATGTACATCAGTCTCTTTAGGTTTTCTCCAATGATTTTTCAGTATATCTGAAAATATACTAAGGCCACTTATAATCTGATATACACTAAAGACAAGTCTTAGGGTGCTTAATGGCTGCTGCCATTGAAGTGTATGGATAGCATGAAGATTTTAAGATGCCTGTTTCAGGGGATTGTGTGGGTCCTCCTCACACTGCTGGGCAACTTAAAGAATGGTAATTAAAAAATCCTAAATTTTGGTGCATCTTACAAGGGTACAAGTGAAAATTACTAAATGTAGAATATAAATGTCTTCATATAGTTATTAAAAGGCCATGAAGTCTATGTTAAATAGTTCAATGAAAATATTTCAGATTGTATATAAAGTCACCACATTGTGCCCCATGATTGCACCAATGTACATAATTATGATTTAATAAAAATTAAAAAAAATTCTAAATTTTTGGCTCAAAAATATAGACTGTTCACAGAAACTTTCTGTTCTAGCTTTTTATAAAAATAAATCCTAAATCTTAGACTAAGAAAACTAAGTTTTGATCTTACAGGTTGCTGACCTATAATTTCAGTTGAAAATTGATGGTTTCATCAGATTTGTATAAGAGTAAGGGTATTGGTTGCCAATATTGTGAGAAGTTGGACTAAATGTTTATTGAAAACAGAAGCACTGTAGGTGAAGGTATTGGGCACACACACATGACCACAGGATGAGAGGTCAGTGGCAGCCTATAATGACTACCAAATAAGTGCAAGGGACATTCTGGGTTGGGAGAGATCAGGAATGAAAGAGATCCCAGCTAAGCTGGAGAAATCTCAGGGTACTATGGGTGAGGAGTGGGCCTGGGATCAAATCCACATCTACCTTAAGAACAAGTTGTATTGTATTATCTTTCTGGGACTTCTGAGTCCATCCCAGTGAAAAGGGAGCAGCAGGGTTACAAATGATTTTGCAATTACCTTCTTGTTCTATGGTTTCACAGTTGCAAAAGCAGGAAGAAGTAAACCAAACCTCAAGAAATTTAGGACATCATTATGGAGGTGAAGCTGTAGGACATTTCAGTAGGTGGGAAATGCATGAGCCACATGTAGCACAAGACAGTGTCAAGTTCCTGTTGGTGACGCATGATGTCTTTAGTAAATGTTATAAGCAAACCATCAGGAAGCAGATTTCTAGAAATGTAAGTTATTGATACTGCATAGTAGACAAAGTGGACAGTATAGTTGGTTTGGGATTCCTGGTGAAAGGTATTGATTCCTATCCATCCTTCCGTTGCTGTAGTTCATGTGAATCCTTAAAGCAGTGTTCACAATCTTCCTAATGCTGTGGCCCTTTAATACAGTTCCTGTGGGCTGCAATCCACAGATTGAGAACTGCTGCCTTAAAGTCTCTTTCATGTGATTTTTCATTGCTATGGATCCTCTAATTCTGTTGCTACTTATCTATCAAATAAAGAAGGCTCAATAAAGAATTATCCTATTGAGGTGGAGAACATATGGCCTTGGGACTACCTGTGACCTTCTGGATCCTTGGATGTGGCCTTTTGGCTGAACCAAATTTTACAGAACAAATCTTTTTACTGAAGAGATTTGTTGTGTGAAGTTTGGATTTGGTTGAGGGGGTATATTTGGGGATCTGGAGAGGGATGTGGCCTTGAGGATGCAGATTCCCCATAGTGTTCAATGAAACTCTAAATTAACAAAAACTTCTAAATGTTCTCTTGGAGGGCAGCACTTAAGTATTCTCAAATGTACACAGTCATGATTTAAGCACATTAGCAGTAGCACTGTTTTAGGGGTTAACAATTTTTGTGCAGAATTGAGACTAAGTAGTCTGTTTTGGTTTTAATAAGCCATCTTTACAAAATTGCTTTTTTCTTATTGCCTTTTTATTTCAAAAGCTATAAGGTAGTAATAAAGAGAGTATTTTGATTAAAATACTAAATAGGTTTCTATTATTGTTTTAATCAGGCTTTTAAAATGATTCATGACTAATATTAAGTGCAGTATAACAAAGGGTATTGAATATTGCCATCTTGAAGCTATGACCATGACTTTTCTTGCTGTTTGCTTTCACAGAAATATTTCTAAGAAGGATTGTAATTATGTATAAATAATCACACTGTAAATATTTGTGTCACTTTTCTCTTTCAAAGCAAGGATCTTGTCAAGAGAAATAGCATTAATTCCATAAGAGCAGTGCTTGAATAAATACTATTAGCAAAGAGAATGTTATTCTATTATAGTTCTTAAGAGAAGTAATATAGATAAAGAGTGGTATGAATTATCATGTTATTTGTTACATAGTCAGGGAATAATGAAGTAGCTTCATGTGCTTGCCTGATAATGAGGGCAAGTTATTATAGAACAGTGCCTGAGATTTCATATTAATTCATTAACCACTATTATTTATAATTGAATAATAGAGTAGTTGGGGGATGTATTAGAAAAAAAAATCCATACAATTTAGGTTAATTACATATGTTTTATCCTATACTAGTTAGACTTCTCTATAGTCCTAATTAACATTATTAATGCTCCCTAATAATTCTTCCTATCTAGCATCCCGGCAATATGGAATATAGGTAGTTTGTCATATAAGACCTGGTTATCAGAAGATTCGTCTAGATTTTACGGTTAATGGGTATTTAAACAGACTTGATGCAGACACAGATGGAAGTACTGTTAATACTTGAGTGACCTCTGATTCATAGCATCCCCTCAGTGCCTTCTTGTATTTGGAGATAATAGTTTTCTATTATTGATTAGTATGGTTGGGATGACTTTTGATATGGTCTATGGATGTGTTATCATGTGAATCTCATTGAACTATAATCTTCTATAGATTGAATGTTTGTGTCCCACTAAATTCATATGTTGAGATCTAATCACCAAAGAGATGGCATATGGGAGGAGATTCAGTCATGAAAGTCCCTGTGAGTAGGATTTATATCCTTCTAGAAGAGGCCTCAGAGAGCTCCTTTCCCTCTTCCAGCATGTGAGGACCCAGAGAAAAGATGGCAGGCTATGAACCAGGAAGTGAGTCCTCCCCAGACATTGAATCTGTTGGGACTTTGATCTTAGAAATCCCATCCTCTAACCCTGGGAGAAATAAATTTCTATTGTTTATTAGGCACCTAAGTGATATCTGTTACAGCAACTGGAATAGACTGACAAAACCATAATGTGAATATAGGTTCAGATGTGCAACAAAATAGAGGAAATCTGGCAGTGTAAACTGTGAAGAAAAAGAGGGAAATACACTATGAATGATATCTAGAAGAACTGGGGGGGGGGGTCCAGTAAAAAGTTTGTTAAATCTGTATAATACAGAGGCAGCTAAAAGAAAAATAACAAATGACCTTGGTCAAGACACCAGAAGTTACTGTAGAAATGGAAATGTAAAAGGGTACAGCCTTGATTCCTAGCGGTTGTCACTGGGGAGAAACTCGTAAGATGCCTTGAGCCTTTTATGAAAAATTCATTTATTCACTCACTTATCAACTGACTCCTTTCTCTGTTTAGGTTGCAATCTAAACATTATATGTAGTTAATAAAACAAAACAGTCTCAACCACTGTGAAATTTACCTTCTAGTGAGAATAGATGACAATATATAATTTCTACCTGTATGGAATATTAAACATTATGGCAAATATGAAGTAGGTTAAATATACTACTTAACAAGTAGTATAGAGTGTGACAAGGAGAGAGAGATTTTATTGCCATTTTTTAAAGTTGGTGGAGGGCATGGGATCAAGAACTTCCCTTTGGAATGGGAGATAGTGCAGCATGCAAATAATGATGGGAATGATCCAAAAGAGTGAGGAAAATGAAGGATGCAGGGAATGGAAAGAAACAGCATTAAAAAAGTTTTTAATTCAGCATAGAGCATGGGATCTAGTATAAAAGTGAAGGCTTAGGAGCATGGGTAAGTGGGATAATTAGAACTGAAATTAGTGGAGATGTACTTTTACCAATAATGCCAAGATTTCATCATGGGAGTAGGTATGAAGGTTAGGTCAAGGGCAAGACCTCTGGGACAAAGAAATTCAAGGCTTAATGAACCAGAGTATTTTGGCATTGTTATCTAGTGGTTACTGAAATCACCAAAAATTATGGCAGGAGTGCTGTTAGAGAGAATTACAGTAAAGAAGTACTAAATCCTTTTAGGGATAAGGGGATTTTTTCAGGGATTCTGTAAATGACTGCAACAGTATTTAAATAAATACATGTAAGCCATTCACCACTTAGGAGATGAGTGTTCTTGTCCGATCTCCCTTCCTTGACTGGAAGGCTGGGGAAAAGTCCTGGTCTGAGTTGATACAGTGATACTATCCTTTACCTAGAATTGTAAGGATATTGAAATGCAGAGGATATCTACAACTGACGGTTGAATTGAATCAGCAGAGTCATTAAACCAGAGAAGTGGCCACAATTTGTCATCACAATAAGGCTGTGCTCATTGTAAGTGTGAAACACACAGTCAAGGGAACTAAGGACCAGGGAAGGAGAGCAAAGGAGAGTGTGGGAATCAGGCTCTTTGCAGGCTACAAAGAGATGGAAGGGTAGAGCAAGGCAACAGGAAATTGTTACATCTGGGCTTTAGAGAGCCAGGATCAAAATAGACAATAGCCAAGTGCCAAAGAGTGAAAGAGGTTGTCCAGTTTTTGTTACTTCAAGGGCTATGACTAAACAACACTCAAGGGCCAAAGAACATTGTCTTGCCTATAGAATGGCTTTTTTTATAGTCATGAACTTCCCAACCAGTTCAGAATCCCATCTCTGCATTCTGACCATTACATATCAAAGCTTGTGCATCTATCTTCCCATCAGTCCCTTTTATTTGAGCATATCAGTGCATGAAAGTTGGAAAACATTTTTTTGAATTAAGAATGTTAAATCAGTTTTACTGGAAGGATGAAGGGTTTTTGTAGGAGATTGCCTCCTGGAAGACAGTGGGAGCAGCCATGCAGCATCTGTTTGCTGCTTCAGGGTGGATCACCATTAATTAATGTGAGAAGAGAAAGGTGGTGGGGAGAGGTCCTGTTTACCCCACCGGTCTTATTGAGTCCCTTGTGACTGCTGTCATTTGCAGTGACATTTCAAATTCTCTCTGCTTTTCCATCATGTGGTCTGTTTCCTTCACCGAGTCTCTTTATGTTCACAGCCTGTGTTAAGATTTTGTCCTGTTTTAAAAAGCTGCTTAAAATGCAGAATGCTGCTTCCCATCTCCTCTTTTTACTTCCTGCTGCTGTTCTTGAAAATAATTGCTGTGTATAGTCAATTCACAGAGCATGAGGATAGGTAGAACCTTTACAGATTCTACATTATAAATTTAAGATCGCAATCTCTTTATTTTCACAAATGCCAAAGATGAGGGTCTCTGCTTTCATTTCTTTTCTGTCAAGAGGACTAAATTTAGTTGGTTGATTTACTTTTTTATCGTCCAAACATTAATTTTGCAAAGCAAAGAAGCATTTCCAGATGGACCTTAAAAAGATAATATATCTGACCCCTAAAGCCCCCAAATCAGAGATAATACATCAGAGTCTTTTTGGGGGACTGAGGCATTTTTTCTATATTCTCCTTTATCATTTAGTAGATTTCCTTCCTATGCGCAGAAATGAGGTGTGAAAGTCTGCATTTGTCTGCATTTTCTATTAAAGTGAAACAGGCAAATATCTTTGGTGTTCTACAATGCTGTGCAGATTATAAGTTAACTCTTAGAAATTTGACATTCAGTCTTGACATCAATATGTTACTAATTTCTTTTAATTTCTGCTGCTTGTGTGTAAAATAGGTGAGGTGATTGGAAAAAAAACCCCTGAAGTTTGTATATGTGGAAGTAATACAATCTGATTCTGTGCGCTATGAAGCTCGTGGCATGGCCCTAAAGTGATTGTCACTCATTTCCTTAACTCCCTAATGAATTTTCCAAAGTCACTGTTCCAAACTTTTCCCACATATTTCTAGCCTTTTTTCTCCCTTCATACCTGAAGTAACCTTGCCTGAAGAGATTTTTTTTTTTTTTTTAGAGACAGAGTCTCACTTTGTCGCCCTTGGTCAAGTGCCATGGCTTCATGGCTCACACAACCTCCAGCTCCTGAGCTTAGGCGATTCTCTTGTCTCAGCCTCCCGAGTAACTGGGACTAAGACCCAGGCACCTGCCACAACGCGTGGTTATTTTTGTTGTTGTTGCAGTTCGGCCAGGGCTGGGTTTGAACCCACCACCCTTGGTATATGGGCCCGGCGCCCTACTCACTGAGCCACAGGCCATCTTTAAAACCATTTGCCTCACTCAAGTTCCTCCACATTAAACTCCTTTTGCAATCCAAAGAAGACTACAGTGTTATAATTATAACATGGGCATGATTTTGAAATATTTCAAATTGATTGTCGTCCACGCTATTTTTAAAGCTCTTCCACCATGATCGGTGATTTTGAGGAATCAGTATAAAAAAGAAAATCTATAATAAACTCGTTTAGTCTCGTTTCTATATTTATATTCAACAAGTGCATACTGTGAAGTATTTTAGCACACCTTTTACATTTCTGAATTTTATATTTTGATTCAGCTTTCTAGCTAGATTTTTAAAGGGATGTTTTTGTTTTGGTTTTTGTTTTTAGAGACACAGTCTCACTTTGTCACTACAGTAGAGTTGCTATAGCATCACAGTTCACAGCAACCTCCAGCTCTTGGGCTTAGGCGATTCTCTTGCCTCAGCCTGCCAAGTAGCTGGGACTACAAGGTGCCCACCACAACGCCCAGCTATTTTTTTGTTTGGCCAGAGCCGAGTTTGAACCCACCACCCTCAGTATAAAGGGATATATTTTTTAAAAAGCCTTGCTTCCCTGGCTTACCTATTATTTGCTGATCTGTGTATACTTAAAAAGTATATAATGTTGCAAACTAGAAACATTCCAATTTAAAATACAGAATCTAAAAAGCTCTTTTAAAATCTGTATAATAGGTTAAACATTGAAGATATATAATTGGAGAGAAGACTTTGGAGTAAAATCTTAGCAGTTGTCCTAGCAGGAACATATGGACTCATCATTTTATTAATTTAACAGATATTTGTTGAACGTTTACTGTGTGCCAAGCATTTTTCCAGATATTGGGGGGATATTGCAGAGAAAAAAATTCTTGTCCTTAATGAACTCATATTCTCTATAATAAATCAGATTAATAAATAATAAATTAATAAAATACAGGGTGTTTTTTTCTTTTGCTGTGCAAACGGAGCAAACAGATAACCAACAGAATGGGAAAAAATATTTACAAGTTATGTATCCAACAAAAGACTAACATTCAGAATCCTTACGGAACTCAACTTAATAATAATAACAGGGTTACTTACCTGACCCTGTTACTAGGTGGGCAAAGGGCATGAACAGACATTTTTCAAAAGAAGACATACAAATGGTTGACAAACATGAAAAAATGCTCAACATCACTAATCATCAGAGAAATGGAAATTAAAACCACAAGGAAATATTGTTATATAGCAGTCAGAATGGCTATTACCAAAAAGTCAAAAAATAACAGATGTTGTTGAGAATGCAGAGGAACGAGAATACTCACACACTGTTGATGGGAATGTAAATTAGTACAACCTCTATAGGAAGCAGTATGGAGATTTCCCAATGAACCAAAACTAGAACTACCATTGCATCCAAAATCCTACTACTGAGCATCTGCCCAAAGGAAAAGAAATCATTCAAAAAGATACCTGCGTTCATATGTTTATTGCAGCACTATTCACAGTAACAAAGATATGGGATCAACCTAACTGTCCATCAAAGGATGAATAGAGAGGTTTTATAAATATATATAAAAATGCTAGTATGTATAGTGCGTATTCACAAAAATGAAAATCGTATCTTTGGTTTTTTTTTTTTTTTTGCAGTTTTTGGCCTGGGCCGGGTTTGAACCCGCCACCTCCAGTATATGGGGCCGGCGCCCTACTCCTTTGAGCCACAGGCGCCACCCTAAAATTATATCTTTTGCAGCAACGTGAGTGGAATTGGAGGCCGTTAACTTAAGTGAAATAACTTGAAAACAGAAAGTCAAATACTGCATGTTCTCACTTATAAATGGGTGCTGAGTTATATATATACACAGATGAACTAGTGGAATGATAGACCGTGGGGAGGTGAACGGGTCTGGGATGAGAACTTATTTAATTAGTACAATGTACATTATCCAAGTGATGGTTACACTAAAAGCCCAGATGTCCCTACTACCTACTATATCCATGTTAAAGAAAAACTCTACTTGGCATCATTAAAATCTGTTAAAACAAAACAAAACAAAACTTTGCATGTAAATTGGGACTTCTGCTTGCTTTAATCTATTGTTTTCTGTGAAAAACCAAGCCTGGTGAGATCTTCCTAGGAGGTTTTAAGCCAATGAAGTGAGTGAGTGTTTCATGTCTATGGATTTGTATGTGTTTGGCTTAGGTCACTGGTGCCTTAGTCATTAATGTTGAAGTTGGAAATAGCTGTAGAAACAATTTGGTTCAGCTCTTACTATATGATGAAGAAATGTAATGGCCCCCCAAATGTTTACTAAACTGAATTGGCTAAAATACTATTGTAAAGACCTAGTAATAAACCCACGTGTCTTTTTCCCGGCAGAACTTTTTTTCATAATACCTCACTTTCTCCTAGTACTATCATTAGAGACCTATTTTCAACTCTGTTCAAAAGACGTATCTAGTAAATTTTTAAAAATAGTCCTCTTCTTTGACCATTTCTCTTCTTTGTCATTCTTGTTTTTTAAAAGTGATGAACTTTGGAATGGCATTGATTTCTTAACACGTGGCAATATCACAAAATCCCCATGATAAAGGTTCTGGGTCTCCCATTTCTTTTCATAAAAATTTCTTTATAATTGGTTTGTTTTATTTTGTTTTCTTGAAGGGAGCAGAGAAGCCAGTTCTTTTGAGTTGTTGATTTGGACTTACTTAATCAATGATTACTTAATTCTTTGTGTATCATTCAGCTCTACTATGTTCTACTCCGTGAAAGACATTTGTGGGTTAACAAAGGTACACATGTGCATTTCATTAAGAACTTGTTTTGAGCATAATACACCATGAAAGCTCTCCTAATTAATAAAATTTAGTTCCCCAAACTCTCTAGTGAATTTGATTTTTAGTTTTCTGTACACCTAATTTTATGGTACTGTAACATTGCAGTTGAGATTAGCATTTTGGTTTGGTGAGCAGGTTAATTATGAATGAAATAAGCCTTTGTTAATGCAACAAGTTGCTTTATCTCTCTTGCCTGCACATTGCATTATAGAGATCACTTCTATAATTCGTAATCATAGAGAACATCTTCAGACTGTTTTCTGCCAATCACACTGAAAAAGTTCAAATTTCCAAGATAGCAGTCATGAAAATTATAAGAGAGTAAATGTTGTGATTTGTAGTAGGACATTACCTTGTCTGAGTAAAGAGCTGTTTTGTGTATATGTGTATCTTTGTGTTTATATGTGTACAGTAAGTGTGCCTGTTTGAGCAGTGTGTAATCACTTAGTTTTTTCCTTCTGCCTTTCATTATTTCTAGAACTTTCTAATCTTCCCTTACTAGAACTTTTTTCTTAGATATTAAAAAAGAAACAGCTATTTTTTATTTATAAAAATATAAATTCCATGAAAGGATTCATGATTTTAGAGACTGACATATTGGTTTATTTTAGTGATTTAAGATACTCTTTACTTGACTGGTTTTAGGGAACATATTTTTCATATTTAATCATTTTAAATATACAAATTTTTATTTACCCAACCTAAAAACAAAAAGCATGTAATCCTAATGTTAGTGTTCTCTAAAAGATTCAGCCAGTATTGTGTTGAGTACCTAGCAAACACTCAATAAATAGGTATGGGTTATTTTTCCATGGACATTGTCAATTTCTTTCTGTTCCCTTTTTAAAAAATTTAGTTATCCAAGAGTGCATGACTGTAGAAAGTGACAAATATTTATTTGGGGTCTATAATGCTTTACATCTTGGGGGCTATAATATCAAGGAAGAGATAATCTTCGCCTTCAAGGAACTTAGTTTTCATGGGATGAGAAGGAGACTTCAAAGTTCATTTAGTTATATTGTAAATGTTGTTTTAAGCATCCCCCAAGGCATGGTGCTAGAGATAACAAAGAAAATTAATGAATTCCTCCAGCCTTCAGGGAATCACAGACCAATTAAAGGGCTGAACCTACACACGTGAAGACATTTTAATCAAAGTTAAGTCTCCTAGAGTGACAGATATTGCTCACTTGTCTTTTGCTGTGTGTTTCGGACAAATGCAGGTGTCTCTCACAGATGCAGATATTCCACAGATGAAGCTTTCTAACTCCTCCAGTGACTTAGAGTCCACTCTTACAATTCCTCCTTGCTTCACTTTTCATCTTTTGCCTTTCATTTTTAAACTTCTTTCTCATATTCTCTCATAGTTTCAAAGGGAAAAAATTATCTAGTCACTATTCTCACAGCTTCCTTTCTGCTTAGAAGAATAATCATTCAACACAGGGGCTAGTTTTTTCAGGTATATTATCTCCATTGAACCATTTATGACCCTTTTTGCTCTCAACGTTTTGATCATTTCAGACTGCATCTGCAGAAGACCCCATTATTGCCACAAACTCTTTAATCAATTCAGTGACCTTCATCACACTATAGGCAAAGACCCACAGAGGTAATTTTTGCTGAAGTGAATCCCTCATATTTGATTTGATGAAAGGATAAAATCACTCTATTCAACCTAAGTGACCCTATTTGGACTTTTTACTTAACAAAATCCTGGATTAGCTTAGATTTGTCAGTGACCAACCTTACTCAAGATAAAATATAATTATATGGCAAAGTTAACCTCTTGAAATTGGTTTTATAGTGGAAGGAGATACAACTGACTGGAATAAGTGAGACTGGAAGAGAGCTTTAGGGTAGAATTTTACTTTTAGTTTCTTTATTGGGGATACTAAATTCAGATTTTTAAATGTGAACTCAAGCATGTCAGAGTGCTTTGGCATGATACAGAGTGCATTTTTTATTCTATAGATGACTGAGCAGGTGAATGGCATTTGGGCAAATCAAAAGTTTCAGGTTTTATGACTAGATCAGAAACAAATTTCCTTTGTTATAAATGCCTAATAACCTATACTCCATAAAACCTTCTGACACAATGTTTCTTCTGTGGAAAAGGTAAATATAAGCATTGGTTGTTTTGTTGTGTGTTTATATACATAGATATATTCTTTCTTGTCTCAGCAATTGATATTATCTTTAACTAGATTCACTGTCTTCCATTTCTCCCTGGTCTGATCAATTTTATAATCTGCTATTGGAATAGTCTTTGGGAAATTTTTATCTCACTCATCCACTCAAAACTTTGAATGATTTCATATTGTTTCTATACTAAGTCAAATATTTTATTCTGATATTCTAATCAGTTGACTCAGGCCAGGTGCGGTGGCTTATGCCTGTAATCCCAGCACTCTGGGAGACTGAAGCAGGAGGATCACTTGAGCTCATGAGTTTGAGACCAGCCTGAGCTAGAGCAATACCTTGCCTCTAAAAAAAGCCAGTTGTGGTGGCAGATGCCTGTAGTCCCAGCTACTTGGGAGGCTGAGGCAAGAAAATCACTTGATCCCAAGAGTCTGAGGTTGCTGTGAGCTACGATGCCATGGCACTATACCCAGGGCAACAAAATGAGACTCTGTCTCAAAAAAATAAATAAATAAAAATAAAAAGAAATTTGACTCATATTAATATTATTTATTACTTAATTTTACTGTTTCTGATTCAATAAAATGAAATTACTACCATTTACCAATACATATCCAATACAACCTTTCACGTTTCCAAGCCTTTTCTTTAAGTGCACTTTCTATTTTATTAAATGCATTTTCTTTGATCTTACATGGAAAGACTTTCTACTTCAAGACTGAGAAGCAACTAATTGTACAAAATTTCCCAGAATCTCTACTACTACACTGCTATAAATTATCTCTTTTCTTTTCCTAAACTACTAATGTACTTTATTTGTATATTTTTACAGCATAGTGCTTTAAATATATACACATACATGTATACGTATACACCCACAATCTATCAATTTATAGAATGACTTAAATCTCTCTATATTTGAAGAGAATAATGGTGTAATCTTCCTTAATGTACCACTGCTTTGTGTATGGTCTTTCATACACCAAGCAGCTAATAACCATTCTTAATATAAAATTATGTGTGGGGCTTGTTTATAATCTATGGCCAATGATTTAGAATTATGGAGAGGCATGAATAGAAGGAAACTCAGTGTAAATAATTTTAATATGAAGAATAACTAAAGTGCTTCTGTCTTGTGTTGAAACTGAAGGAGATGGCGTGTGGCACTATTGGCCTATCTATACCAATCAGGACTTCTAGCCACATAACAGAAAGCCATGAATATAGCTTATGCAGAGATAGTTGACTATCCTGAAAAACTTGTGAAGATGTGACACAGTAAGAATATTGTGCCTCATATTCAAAAGAGAGAAAGAGTAACAACACGTGATGGATGCCAATTTGTGGTCCTAGTACCAATCAGGAAGAACAGTGACGTCATAAAGCAAAGGAAACACCCAGTTCAAGTAACTACAAATAACTCAATTCAGAGAATCAGCTCTTATTTTCCATGCCATTCAACAGGAGTGTTAGGCAGGTGTGTTTCAATTCTGTAATTAAAAGCTATCTGGAAAGTTATTCAAAGTTTAATTTAAAATTATACTTCTGGATCTGAGAAATTAATAATAAATTAATGAAAGAACAATAGATGCCTATCTACTCACAGAGATACTTCCCCCCGCCCCAAGAATCACACATATCATCAGAAAGATTCAATAACAACACCTTCGCTTTTGTTTGCGAGTAGAGGGCATTTCTCTTATGAGTAAATGGGGAAAATGAACACTATAAACAAGCAGAGTCATCCCTAGAGCCACATCCAAGCAAAGTTAGGAGGTGGTTGTGTGAAAGAAAAAGTTAAATGTGGAGGATGGAAGTGATAATTGGAACACAGAGATCATGTAATATTAATCCTAGAACAACAAAGCTGTACCCTGAGTAGATATGTTAAGGACATGTCTCAGGGCTTGTGGGTCAGGGCACTGGCTACTTACAGTCGTGGAAAGTGATCAAGATGATAGTGGCAACATAGAGAAGATACCACTCTGGGGAAGAGGAAGATGACAGTTAAGGGACAGAATGGTGAGGCTGAAGATATGAGTACTACTGAAGTAATGTAGTCTAGAAGAATTTGAAGAACAGGAATCAAAAAACATGATGTCTTAAAAATAAACCAAAATTTGCCTTTTTTATAGAAATGAAGAGGGAGACATTGATTTGAGAAAGTGGGAAACTCACACAGACATATATCTTCAACAACTGTGGGAGCTCTTCCTATTGTTAGGCCAGGAAAATATGACACAAATAAACATAAAAAGTAAAAATAGGAACCCAGCAGCCATATAAACATACTGTGAGAGACAATAGAAAAATAAGGGTCAAACTATTTGACACATCAAAACATTAAAAAATTATAGCCTTGAAGGAAAACTATACAACTGCACTTTAAAATGAATTAGAAATAATTTAAAAAGCAATTGCAGTGACAAAGGAACATCATGACATTAAAAACTGAGAATACAAACAGAAAAGCAATAGAAAACTACATAATAAAACTTATCAGAATTCAGGAGAGAAATGAAGAAAAGATAATTTATCTCAGAAATTAATAATAAATGATAGAATGGTTGTCTTAGCTGCTCAGGTGGGCATAACAAAATACCCAAGACTATGGTTTAAACAAGGGAAATTTATTTCCTCACCATGCTATAGGAGGAAAGTCCAAGATCAAGGTCAGCAGGGTATGGGTTCTGATGAGACTTTCCTCCTGGCTTGGAGACTCTGTGCATCATATGGCCCTTTCTCCAGGTATTGGCACAGAGGGACTCTTTCTGTCTCTCTCCTTATAAGGCCACCAGTCCTGTGGATTAGGGTGCTGCCCTTGTGACGTTTTTAACCTTAATTATATCCTAAAGACCAATTTTCAAGTGCAATTACATTGGGAGCTTTAACATATGTATTTTGGGGGGAGTGAGAATATGTAAGTTAGTCTGTGGAAGTGGCCAAAGGGAAATATGTACACATGACTGCAAATGCTGTAGTGTATGTAGAGGATAGAAATAGAGAATAGTTAAGAAAATAAATGTGAAGATTAAAAAGACACAGAAGACAAGCACAGAAGATGCAAATACACGTTTGGTGTCGAGAGGGAGAATGAACAAAACTGAACTTTAAAACCATTTTCATTTTTAAGAAAATTTGTTGAGGGTGGCTCAGTCAGTAGGGCGCCGGCCTCATGTTTCAAGGGTGGCAGGTTCAAACCCAGCCTTGCTGAACAGCAACAAAAAAATAGCTGGACATTGTGGTGGGTGCCTGTAGTCACAGCTACTCAGGAGGCTGAGGCAAGAGAATCACCTGAGCCCAGGAGTTGGAGCTTGCTGTGAGCTGTGTGATGCCACGACACTGTACCAACGGCGATAAAGTGAGACTCTGTCTCTACAAAAAAAAAAAGAAAATTTGTTGAATTAAAGACCTGATTCTATATATAATCCATTTTTGCCTGCTAGAATTGACAAAAGATGATTATCTCTGAAGCACAGTCAACAAAAAGAATAAGTCAATTACAAAGGAAAGCAAGTGGATTGACATCTGCTTTCTTACCAAAAATAGTAAGAAAACAGAAAATAAAGAAATGACATTTTCAAGATACTAAAGAGTAGAAAGGGAGCAAAGGATGTTATTCCATTCAAGTTGTCTTTAAGTCCAAATGTTATTGCCGAAAATATTAATAAAAAGTAACCAACAGAACAAAAGTTCAACTTCTTTGATACCTACCAAAAGAACAAAACAACAAAAAAAATCACTGAATGAATGATTCTATGAATGTATGTAAGAAATAAAAATAAAAATATGCATTATAAGTTGTATAAGCTATAAATTATAACAAGAAACAGTATAAAAATAAACCAGAAATTAATAGAAGCAATTACCTATAGGAGGATGGGAAGAATGGGATCGAAGTAATAGAATTGAAATTGCAACTTTTCTGATTATATTTTTGTTATAGTTTAAACTTTTGAACTTCTCCAAAGCTGTCAGGGTTCCTTAGAGAAATGGCTGAGTGCAGGTTTGGGGCCAAGTCACCTGCTGTGCTATGAAGCAGGGAAGCACTCACAGAATAATGGGGTTGAGTCAGCGAGTCACAGGGACAAGCTTTAAGAGGTTCTTATTGGTTAGATTTGAGATATTTTAAGCATCCACGATAATAATGACTACGTACATTAAAATCTATGTAGTAAATAAATTTTCAAGAGTACACAATGATAGAAAAGAGAAAGTTTTAAAAAATAAATTATTTGTCATTATTGGAAATAACTTTTAAGTCAACTCATTCTGAAAACTGGTATTTAAAGATTAAGAACCATACATTTAGCCTAGCTTTTTAGTGGGAACCATAGTTCTGACAAACCAAATAGACTCGTTCATGAGGGTAACTATTCTGTACAGAAGAATAATACCTAATAACTACAGAGAAATGATAGAATTAAAAACATATACACAAACACAAAGAATATATACTTATTTAAATGTATTTGTGTATGTATTTATCTTTTCTATGGATAAAAAATATAGGAAATTAATTTGTATAGCATTTTCTATATATCCTATAAATAGAAAATACATTAATAGGAAACACAGATAGCAAATATATATAATGTGTACTTACAGGAAACATGTATATAGAAAAAAATTTAGTTCCTATATATAGGAAATTATTCTGTCATAAATATTTTTGGAAAAACATTCAACAACCATTTGAGGATCTAATACATACCTTTGAAAAGTGCTAAATATTTAATATTATTGTTTTCTCAAGCCATAAAATCATTTAAAGTAATTGTTATGAATGGCAATGATAATATTTCAGAACTGGAAGAATCCCAAAAAGTCAGTTGGTCAACTCCCTTCCCTGTATACCATGTCGTTTTATAAATAAGAATCATCCAGTCACACTGCTGACATGAACCCTGTTTGGCTTATCAATAACCAAGGAAAGAAAAAGAAATTCACAGACATCCAAGAAACTAAACCATCTTTGCAGCTTGTGACAATTCAGCTTATATTGAAACATGTCAGGCACTTCAGCACTTCTTTTACTTATTTGTTTTTAAGCTACAGAAAATTAAAACACAGAGATGGCCAATCTGGATCATTATAAATTTTTTTTAAATTTTTTTCCTTCTAGATTGATATCAGTCTTGTTTTGAGTGGCTGAGGCAGTGGCAGTGGTTCAGGGATCAGGGCATTAAAGTGCCCTCTCCACTGAATAGCCAGCAAACTAATTTGATGTTCCTATTGACTTGAATCTGTCTGCTTTCTGTCTTGAACCTATGAGTGTGTGACCTCTTGTGCAGAGATCTGCTGCTTCTGGGCATTTTGTAAAGTGCTGAAATTGTCTGGAAAACTGCTCTCTGCGCTTTGCAGAATATTGGAAAGAGAGAGTATTTCCTATCCGCTTCTTGCAGTGATCACCCAACAATAAATTACAAATGCATGTTCAATGAATTTTATTTCAGTTTAGTTTTGGAGAACAATCTTCAGACATTTAAGTTCTTAACTATTACTCCTTATCTTGTCTTTTTTTATGAGTCATTGTTTTTCTCTGCCATAATTTCTTTTCCACTTTGCTTCCTAACAAATAGCTCCATATTTTCCCTGAGTCACTACCACTCTACTATTTTTTTTAAAAAGCAAAATAAAAACATGAAAAATAATATTTTGCCAGAATCTCAGTCTTGAAACTCCATCCTTTTCCTAATGTGTTTAGCAACCAAGCAACTGAGAAACTGGCCTTCTCCTTCATCATCTAAGAAAATTAGGGAGATGCTTTTCATGATTAAATTGTATTTCTGAAAACAATCGAGAAGGCTTTTTGTAATTTGTGCAAAACTTTTGTTTTCTTTGAGCTTTTGTGTATACGTTAGCCATTTAAGAAATAAAGAACTCAATTTTCTCTTTTTCTTCCCTTTGTAACTGTCCTTTTGAAATCTTGCCAGGACCAAGAAGAGCTATTTTAGTGTACAGTCAAATCAATTTCTGTTTTAGCTGTTTAAATAACACTACATGCATCTAAGGTTCTGGAGTAATTTATTAGTTGGTTCTTTGCCTCCCTCAGTGGCAGGTTTTTTCCTGGAGGCCTTGATCACTTCCTGGTTGTGCTTATTTCCCCAGGTCCTGGAATTTTGTATAGAAAGAAGTCCAAAATGGCTTAGAGAGGAAATAACCTTTGTCCTAGGATTTGCATTCCTGTCAATGACTTCTGCTTGCAAAAACTGTTATTCCTGATTCCCTGACTGATTTCTAAAACCAAGGAACTCACCAAATTGTATCACCTTGCTCTGATTTATGTCTTATCTAGCTCAGCTCCCTAACAAGACCTGCTCTGCTGGCCCTATCTTGAACTTCCTGTACTGTTTTCTTAAGGCTAGCACAGTACCTTCTTCGTTCTGGTAGCCTAGGATGTGGACTGTTGCCCAGAGAGAGCACTTGGTAAATATGCTGAGTGATCCCACTGGCTTTAGCACACAGTGAGTTTGCTGGAGGCAAGCTGGACATGCTGCATTGTTGAGAATGTGGAAAAAATGCTCATGTGTGAGCAGCCAAAAAGGATGGAGTGGATTCTCAGGATATTTCCTATACATTTCCTCTCCCTTTCCTCTTCTGTATTTATTTACATAGAGTTTGTGAGTGTTGATCAGTGTAGAACTGGAAACAGACCATGCCTCTGAATAGTGTTCCTGTGGGCTACCTGACCTTTTCAGTGTCTACCTTTTATTCTCTTTGCTAGAATGGTGTGCATCCTAAATCTGGAGGAGACTACTGATTTGAATCTGCTTTTGTCTCCATTTAAAAAATCTGGTGACCTGACTCTGAGATAGCAGGAGCGATTTGGATCATGAAAAGTCCAAAGTGCAATGAAGACGTATACAACATTACAATCTAAACTTCTTCATTGGGATAAAATGCTTCAGGAGGATCAAAAGGTAATGAACATTGGTGGTGCCTTCATTGTGCAAGACAGCCAGTGAACAACAGGCGAGGTAGGAGAATGGAGATGCATGGTGTGCTTGGTCACTGGCTGTCAGCGTCAGCTCAGTTGTAATTGTGCTTCTGGTAAAGTCACAGGGGGCAATTCTGGGGTAACTGATAGCCTTAGAAGTGAGCTTTAGCACTGCTATTGGCACAGGCTTTCCTATGAAAACATATATGTTCTTTGCTGGCTGGTCAGATGATGGACATTACTGTGGCCTGTAACCACCAAGGATCCCTTCTGCGAAGCTCTTTTAGGAGCCAGGAACTATCTTTCTCTTTATACTTTCAACTTCAATGCGTCCTGTGGATTCATGTGGCTGCTTTAAGATAGAGACTTGTTTTATTTTTCTCCTTTTCTTTCCTGAACCTTATCTTGAGTGAGCCTTCAACTGGGAAAATAAAAACCTTGGGGGCACTTGGGAGCTTCTGCAGCCCAGATAGCAGGGGCCCAGAGAGCTCTCTCCTCTCCATGTTTTATGTCCTTTCAAAATGTCAGTTAGCACCTTTAAAATAAAGTCTGCCATCAAAGACACACACTCTCCTCCTCCCTGTCTGGTGTGCCAAAGATAGACATGACTCTGTCCGCTTCACTTCTCAGCTTCCTGTCATATTTGGCAAAAATTTAATTGCCTTTCCTTTCAGGACAACTTTTATTTGTTTTCTTAGCTTCAGCGTCTCCTCTAAAGGAGAGTTTTTGCAGCAGGGGAATGTAGAAAGATTTTGTTTTTGCTGCATATGATTGGCTTTCCGATGTCCTTTGAAATGAAATTTTATGCCCTGAAAAGATGCCACAGGAGCCAGGCACTGCTGGTTTATTCAAGGGTGACAGCTCACATAGGGAGCCGAGTTACTCTGGTTCAACCCCCAGCTGTGTCTCTGTTGCAGACCCCAGCATTTCTTTACTGCCATCTAGTCATAGTGTCACATGCTACCTCAGCTAGTTGAATTAAATAATAGTAATAACACTCCTTTGCAGGAGGCTCCTCATCTCCAACTTACGTTCCTCCTCTTTAGGAGGTCCTTGACCTGCATCCTGGTGATTTTGGAGTAACCCTTAACAACCTGGCTCAAATGCCATATGGGATTTATACCACCTTCTTTGTAGCCATGATGCTTTTCACATGTCTTGATTATGGTACTAGGGTGTAATAACACATGGCAGAATGTGCTCTACATGCCAAAGGCTGAGCCCTCCCACTCATCCCACCCAGGACTGTGAGATGCTTAAAGTTAGGTGATGTGTCTCTTACCTTGTTTATTATCAAATCTTCAACATAGCCCAGGGTCTGTTACATAGTACTCACTTAAAGATATTTATTAAATAAATGAATAAATATCTCTGGTATTTTTGCAAATAGGACTCACAGTTCATGCTGCCCTCAAGAATCATACCACCGTATCAAGTATTTTATGTAGGACCAAAGGATGAGGGGAAAAGAAGTGTTGAGAGAGAGAGTAAAAAGAGATGGCTGGCTGTTTGCTTTGGGGTTTGTGAAAAATGAATCTCTTGAGACTGATAAACAAAGAGAATGGTAAGGCTTTACAACTGAGCAAATAGAGAATAGCTTGATTTACCTATGTGAACCAGGAGACATTCTGAGAGGGCAGGGACAGGTCAGGCTTTTCTGGTGTAAGGCTTTGAAGCAGAAGTGAAGACACTGAAACTGGTCTTTAAATAGAAAGGCAGTGTGACTCTGAGTGCAGAGGGCCTCTCGGGAGGTGTGTGAGGGGTGTACACCCCTGTATATAATCAAGGCAAAACCAGTTACGCTCACACCATGCTGTTTACATTTTCTTGGGCAAACATGAACAAGAAGATCATGTCTGAGTTAGTGAGTGGTGTGTCCTTCCCACCATTATCCAATGTGTTAGGAGAAGCTCTTTCAAGGGAAGGCACATGGCTTGAGTTTTAATCCCTTTCCTCTCACACATTTACCGTGTCACCAGGAGGAGGTCACTAACCCTCACTGGGTCTCAGTTGATTGTAATCTGATGGTCATGGCAGTTTATGTGCCAAAGGTGAAGGAGTGTGCTGAATGATTTACTGAGCTTTTCAACTACTATAAAATCCATGATATCTCCCTGGAAATTCTACATTGTATCAGCTCATGTGAATTTTCTTAAGAGTTTATCGTTTAAGTTGTTTTATTTCAAGGCTCATGATAGATAGTTGTCACATACACCACTTAGGTCATGGGGCCCCAAGTAGATCTACCTTGGAAAAGACCTTGTTGTGGCATTGAAAATCTACATTTAAATCAGATAAGCTTGAAATTTTAATAAAAGGGTCAGATGTTAAAAGCAGATTTTTCACTAAGATCTGAAATGCATAGGGCTGAATGATATTTGAATATTATGGAATGGGAGAATTTTTAGATAAATAGAAATGTCTTTAACTTTTAGAAATCTTGGCACTGCTGAGCTCATTAAAGAAAACTCTAGCTTTCTGAAGAATTAGAGGCTTTAGGAGGTTAAACAAGACTATTTTAAAAAATAACTTTTTAATTATTTAACAGGAAAAATTCCTTTTAATAAAGTAAATAATCTTATTCCATTTCTACTCTCCCAACAATGTATAAAGACAACCACACTGTTTTAAAGAATATATAATTCTAATGATAATATAATGAACATATTTACTTTAAGAAAAATGAAAATAAGGAAAGCAATAACCATTGTGGATATTAACATCTGTCTTTAAGTATATGTATGTGTCTATATTTTTCCTCTATCTTTTGTATGTGTTTTTGTGTATGTACATAGGATCACATGGATCATATACATACAAGTTTCCACATACTTATATGTACACATGTATATCCATACACATATATAAGTATGCATAGCATTTTATAACTTTCTTCATTTAAGCATTTATCATTTCAGAGTCATTAAAATGGTTTTTAATCTTAAGAGAAAAATGCACAAAGTAAATAACCAGAGCATATGAAAAAATTGAAATTATCCTTTACTGTTTCTTTTTCTTTCAAACTTTTACTCCGGAGGTAACATTCAACTATTTTAGGTTTAGGTACTCTAATTAATACACTTATGCATCTGTTTCTTAATTTTATTTGTAGTATCTCTTGACTCCCTGCCAATAGAAAATGAGAAATTTAGGACTAAATTTCTACCCTTTTTTCCCTCTACTTCCTTATTTTTAAAGTTATACTATTATCCTTTATTTCATAGTGGGTCCACTTAAAGCTATAATTTTTATAGCACTTAAAATAACATTTCAAAATAAATCAACTTTGGAAAAAACACAATAGCTCTGTCCTGTAACATGAGCACACACTATTTTTCTTTAATTTTCTTCCCAACTTCATCAGTCTTACTTATATTGTCAAGGTGTATAACATTAATATTTTGATGTGTAACTATAATAGTGTTCTCTGTGCATGATTTTAAAGTTGATTATAAAAAAATGAAAACTGGTGAAATAATATATAATTGAACCTTGAAAAACATGGGTTTGAACTTCAAGAGTGGGCCTAGTCTCAGATTTACACCAAGTTTCACCAAGTTTCCCTGCCTCTCTTGCCTCCCCTTACACTTCTCTTGCCCCTGTACCCTAGAGACTGCAAGTCCGACCTTCACTTCCTCCCCTTCCTCAACCCACTCAAGGTGAAGACTATGAGGATGGAGCTGCTTGTGATGATCCACTTCCACTTTATGAATAGTGAGTATGTTTTTCTCTTCTTTATGATTTTCTTAGTAACATTTTCTTTTCTTTATTATAAGAACACAGTATATAATTCATACAACATAGAATATATGTGCCAAATGACTGTTTATATTATTGGTAAGGCTTCTAGTAGACAATAGGCTATTAGTTAAGTTTCGGGGGAGTCAGAAGCTATATGTTAATTTTCAACTGCGTGTTGGTCCCAAAATCCCTTATGTTGTTCATGGATTAACTGTAGTTAATAAAAATATAAGCTCTAGAAACATATCACTTTCTAGCTACGCTTTTGTAATTGTGGGTAAATTACCTTACTTCACGTCTCTATGCCTCAATTTCTTCATATGTAAAGTGGTCATAAAAGAGTATCTGCCTTATGGTTTTATGAATAGTATGTGACATTGACTATGTGCCTGGCACATAGAACATGCTCAGTAATTTATTTCTTGGAGAACCCAGTTCTGTGGATGGACATGTATCACTAAATCTGCATAGATCGAGGGAGAATATTCAAGGAAGCAAAGTCAAATAGTTTTTCTTCTCTTCTGTGTATGCCATCATGCCCACTATTAGATTAAAAATCATGCCTAATATTAGATATTGGTTATTTTACATTTGGACTACGACTACCTCATGCAAGTTTTGGTTTTGCATGCAATTTCTAGTTTGTTTGGTTTTTTAAAATTTTTATCTTGGTTGTTAGTAGAAGAGAGAAATTCCTTCATCATGCCCTTCACCTCTTCCAGGAATGTATTTATTAAATGAGTTTAAATATGGATTGAAAATAAAGCAACAACTGAGAAAGGCTTTCTTTTTGTATATTATTGAATTTGATTTGATGTCTATTTTGAGGCTGCCCTGGGACTTTTAAGAGCTAGATTTGATTCTCTGTTTGGCTTTAAAGACTAACCCAACATGGCCATCGTGAGTACTATTGACTGACTTTTTCTCTACAGCATATCTCCATATCTCATTTTAGTTTAATGCCCTGAACTGGCTAGCTGTACCTCCTACTACCCAAGGGTAGATGTCTTCCTCTGGAAAACGTCTTGGAGAAGTAAACTGAGTGGTCTTTTGCACACTGAGCTTGGTACTTCAGCTTTTTACTTTCTATGAACTGCGTCTGTAGTACTTTATTTAGCCCAGGCTCTTAATTTTGGAGTTGTTCAAATAACTCTAGTGACCTACTTTTCTGAAAATAGCTGTTCAGGAATGCTCTATTCAGAGACATCCTTGTGTTGGTAACCACTCAGTGTTTGGGGAACAGTAGACACTTGTCTGTAGTTTAGCAAGTGTCTGAGGGATAAATGATAGCTGATTCTAGATAGATAGATTTCAGGGGATGGAGTGATTGTGAAGGATGTACAACAATTTGCCTAAGAATTTGAAACTTTTTCTGTGCCTATATGAGGTTATTTTAGTAGGATAGTGCCATGATCAGATTTGAGGTTATTTTAGTAGGATAGTGCCATGATCAGATTTGCATTTCAGAACAAAATATCTTTGGTGGCAAGTCTGAAGAAGACTGCAACAAGAAGAGACAGGAGGAGAGACAGAGAACTGATTTAAGGCTATTGCATTAAAATTTTTTGGCAGTGAAACTAACATCAAAATAAAATTTAATAAATTTAATGGGACATACTATTCAGTTTGATGTAACAGATAAAAGAAAGAGAAGTGGGGGACAAAATTCTAATGTGACCACAAAGCTGGTTGGAGGAAAGAAGATAATCCAGCTTTGAACACTAGCATTTGTATCCCTGTAGGGCATACAAATAGAGATGTTTATTTGGTATTTGGAAACCAAAGACTAGGGAGTAGCAAAGGCCAGACTTGGATACACAGATCTAAGAATAATTTGTATCGAGGCTGCAGCCAACAAAAGTGGGTAAATCCCTTTTAGGGACATCATTGTATAAGAAGAGATCTAAGGGCAGAAAATCCCATGGTCCACACGTGTTTAAGAGATAATTGGGGGAAGAGCAATCGATGGTAGGGAAAAGTATCTTGTTCACCTCTTCATCCTTACCGTCTAACACAGTCTTTCAACAAATGCTTTTGGACTGACTACTAGACATTAAGCAAAAAGAATTTAGGAATGAAGGAGAACGAGTGACCTAGAAAGCAAAGGCAGAGAGAATTGTAAGCAAAAAGGAGATGTTAGGCGAGAAGAGTCCTTTGGATTTGACCATAGGAAGTCATTTTCTACCTTAAGAAGAGTTTGTTCTTCAGTAAGATAGTAGAGCCAGAGCCCTATCATAAGGGGTTGAGGGGGTTGTGCTAGACAAAGAGGAGACATTAGCAAGGTACAGTAGTCTTTACAGAAATTGGAGTGTGCAAGGAAGAAGATGGCAAGGGGTAAAAATATATTTACTAATAAGCATTCATATTTGATAATTTGGAGGGGATGAAGGGGATTAAGAAAGAAAACACTCCACAGAATGGAGAGCCGAGGGAAGGAAAAGTAGCAGTGACCGCCCGTTTGACATTGACCATTTATCAGCTGGTGTTGGTTATTTGTGTGTGTGGAGATGTCATTTACCGCCCAAAAGGCTGTCAGTTGTTAAGAGTCAGGTATTACCTGCTCCATTCATCTTCAGCCTATTTAACACATGGCACGTTTATATGGTTGTTATTGTTTGAGTATAGTCATTTCATATCATTGTCTTTGGAAATATTTGGAGTTACCTCTCTGAATAATTCCTTAATTCTTTACTTTCAAAGTAGCCTCATTGTCGAAGAAGGGCCGTACGAGTAGCAATCAGCTGGGGCCTCTGGCTATTTAGGTACTGTGGGCTACACACTTTGGTGCATGTTGTTTTGGCAGGTTTGAACATTGTCATCTCTCTCTTAATAGGAAAATTGACTCTGTGTTTAGTAAGATTAGGGAGTTGGTAACTCTACACTATGGATCAGTTTCTCTCTATTTCACCTATTATGAAACTTTCTCTTCTAGTGGGCAGGAACTATCCTTCCAGGAAGCTGGTGGGTCCATATCCCAGTTCCCTGGGAAGTGCTGGACCCACTTGTTTCTTCAAGGATTGACTGGCCTTTCCCTTTTCTACATATCCTTGCACTTCCACTTCTCTGCATGATTTAAGGAAAAGGGGAGAAATGTTTTACAATTATGCCTTGAACTTGATGATACCAGTAGATGTCACTCCGGACATCAGGATAGAGCATCTCTGTTTTTATCTGTGGTTCAGAATAGGCTCTGGCATTCCTGCTCCCAACCACTTTCAAGCATCTCAGAGCTGACACATATGAATTATGACATCCCCTGCATTGCCAGCTTTACTTGTATTTTGTGAAATAAGAGGGTTGGGAGAGCTGCCATTTCATCTCATTCTCATTCAGCTACAATGCCAAATACTTATACAGTTAGACCAATCCATTAGGCCAAAAGAAAATGGTTTAGTGGAAGAAATATGTATTTGAAAGCAGGATATCTGAATTTGGTGTTTAGGGATGTTAAATTCTGCTGAGCCTTCCTCACCCAGAGGGGAGTGGTAAATACTTTCCTGAGTATATGTGGCTGGACCCAGCCTACTATAAGCAGCTACCTACCTATATAATCTCCTTTCTATGTTGCCCCAAATCAGTGATTCTCAACCAAGCTTTTTGAATAGGAAAATAAAAAGGAGTCTTCCTAAAATTCTCAGAAATCAATAAAGTTAATGAATTAACTTTTCTCAAATTGGATTTTTCTTTCCATACTCTATCCCTCCTCCACAAACCTTTGAAATCTACTTTAGCATATGACAAGATCAACGAGCAAATAGCAAATAGAAATTGATGGAAGAATCAGTCTAGTTGGACAGATTTCTATTTTTGAAGACATATGCTTATGGTTTTCAGGTTGCATGCCATTTTATTTTATTATGATGTCTTTTAAAACTGCTTGCATTATGAATAGGGTATGTAATTTTGTTATGTAGCAGTTGATGACATTTGGTCATCAACTGCTACATAAGAGTGAGGGCTCGTGCTCTGCATGAGCCACCTTCCACATCTGGTCTTGGAGACTCATTTTACCTTGTGCAAGCCCTGCCTATACCTAGTTCAAAGTTCTCAGTGGAGCTTTTATCTTTGACTTAGCATTCTCTTCCATGTCCTTCACCATAAAATCCAGCCAGTACTTGGGATTCATCTCAAATTCCTCTTCCCTCAACAGGGAATTTAGTAGGCAATAGGAATTATAAAGGAAGGGAGGAACAAGACGGTGCATGCAGGAAGAAAGAACTTTTCCTTCTGACATAAGCATGTGATATGTTTGGGAGCTGAATTTAGGGGCTCATAGGATCAAAGATCTCTTCAAGCAGGTAGGATAGAGCACCTTTTGTTGAGGAAGTAGAACTGACTCTTGATGTCTTGAAAGATGACATTTGGCTAGCTAGTGAGGAGAGGCAGGGGACGTCCTCTAGGGAGAGAGGGGACACAAAGGAAGACAGAGCTGAGCAAGGTGTGGAGGGCAGCACAGTAACAGGCCAATTAGTTGGGAACCCAGGACTGATGACTGGGAGTTATTAGAGTTAAGGCTGATAGGCGTTTTCACTCTGTTCCGCCTTTCTGCTGAGACTGATGATGGAAAGAGTAATAATTACTATTTTCCTGAGTATATGTGAACCTGTTCCTTTGCTGTGTTGGCTGTGATCCCTCATTTAGCCAATCTCCTCTATTTTCTTTATAATCCATTTATCTCTGTTCCCTTAATATTTTGTTTTTACTTGAACTCTTGTATTTTTTGAATATGAAACAACATAATGATCCATGTTTAGTGATGATAACAAAAATAAAAAATAATCCTTGGCTCTGCTATGTATCTTTGTCAAGGTTTGAGAGACTATTAATCTTACTCGTGTTATGTTATAAAATGCAAGTTAATAGTGGAAAAGACTTAAAAAAATGTGATTCTTTTATGGAGCAAGAGAAGAAAGAGACATGGAATGTTATTTTCTTAGTGTCTTCAATATAATTACCTTCTTGAATGGTTATATAGGTATAAATCTTTTCAAATTACATTATGTTGACTAAGTGAAGTCCTTTCAATATAGATATAATTTTCTCTCTAACAACTGTGTTTTCAAAGTAATAATACTTTTCCAGAGGCTAGGGGCACTTTTTTTTGTTTTCCTATGTTAGGATGACTTCAGCATTTTATAAAACAAGAATAAAGTGTGCTTCCAGGGGCTTTCTTGTAAAATTCATATTATTTTGTTCCCAGAAAGTAATACATTTACTTAATTGGAAAAAATAGCCACAGAGTAATCAACAATTTAGATCTGTGGGGAAAAGAATGACTTTTCATTATTTGAAAAGTTTTAAACTAAGTCTTCTAGAATCTTCTGGACTGACTATCCCATTACATAACATAGTGAGCTACTGAATTGTCTCATAAGCTAGAAAATCCTTATTAATCAAAACATGTTGGTGTAAAGCAGACGATTAATTGTTTGTTTTGAAAATTAAGGAAATAGGCATACAGAAGAGAAAAATGATATTAAATATCATGATATTTCATCCTGTTTGGAATTAGTGAACATTGTGATCACCTTATTTGAGCTCCTGACCTCTACCATATTATCAAAATTCATTATATGCAGAAAAGCCTATGGAGATTTTAGATCCATTTGTTATGGACCTAGATAACCTGAGGAAATTACCGTGAACCTTTAGAAACTTTGTTGTAAGGATTCTATGATGTCATTTAAATTAGGGCACATAGGCAGTATCTATTAATGGTGTCCGTATTTACTTGGTTGTAATTTACAAAGTTGCAAAATTATTTGACTTCCAATATTAGGGAAGATATGATCACCCTTTTCACATAGCTTGTCATTTTATAGAAGTGGTCTTTTTTTCTTAGACTCATAACACTTTGTGCTTCTTAACAGAAAGTGACACCTGCCACCTAATATGTGAGGACAAAGAGCATGTTTTTTACAATTTCTTATCACTGACAAAGTTGAAGTAAGTTGAACGTAGGAATTGGTAAATAAATATTTATAGGATAAATGTCATAGCCCATTCTATTCTCAAGTGTTAAAAACGAAGAAGACTAAGCATGAAACTACGTTTTTGTTAAAAGAAAACAGAGTTACATTGTGTTGACATTGTTTATAACATAAATTAATTCTTTTGGTTCAACTTCATCATTATAAATTGTGATTAGCCCCTATAGGAATACAGACAATCTCCATTTCATTCCTTATGTGTCAATGCATCCCTTTCTTCCCCTCTTTCCTACATTGCCTCTGCAAAAGTAGCACAGAAGTAGAAATGTTACTTCTGTGCTTCTGATTCAAATCTGAAATAGTTTTCTAAGATCCAAGTGTAAATGCATATGGAAATTCCAATTTTATATTGTAGATGTAGGAAGGAAAAATAACCTATATGTGGTATCAGTTAAATCTAAACTAGATTTAATATTGCCAGTGATTTTCTTCATACAAGGTTTTAGATGGGGAACTTCTTGTCATGACCACCCAAGAGCAAAAATTTAGTATTTCCAGACAAAGATCAATTTCCTAGATACCTTTTCAACATTGCTAAATAATATAAGCCAGAGAGGCCCTGGAAGTACCAATCTGATAATATGGTAATGCTCTGAAGTGGAGCCACATCTATCAAGAATATTAATATTTGTTCTGCTATCTTAGATGTACTTCTGTGGTGTTCTCAGGATACTAATAACAATAATCACTAATATTTGAGTGCTACCTAAGTGTGAGGTATATTCTAGTATATTAGCAGCTATTACATCATTACAACAGACCAATGAGTTAAGTTTATATTATCTCATTCTCTATATGATTTATTACATATACAATACTGAATTATTGGAGTAGCCCTTATTTTAAAATGAAGAAGCTGAGGCATGGAGACAAAGAAGCTGAAGATCTTGCAGCTAATTGAAGTAGAGCTGAGATCCCAAGCCAGTGAGATATCAAGAGCCCAGAGCCCAAACCGCAACACTCTGGCTTCCTAGAACAGAGGACTTTCATTCACAACGGTTCCTTCTCTGCATTCTCATTGTAAGTAGGGATAATGGAAAAGGTGGAGAGATACTTAGCTGGAAAATCAACTCTAAATCTCTTCAGGGACTACTTCATCATCTTAAATGATTTCTGGAACATTCTTCTTTCATGCTTAAGCAAGATTCTGATATAGTGTGATACTGGGAGAGGTTGTAAAGTGTCTGTCAGGTTGGCATTATAGTGCTATTCTGGGCTTTTCTACTGTCCAAGTCAAAGCAATATTTATATAAAAGATCACAGAGGCTGAATTACAAAGCCTTTCCCACTTAGGCCTTGCTGGTGGCACTTGGTACTTGAATGTGTCAATTTTGAGCAGCCCACGGGCCATATGTGAATTGGTAGGGAAGTAGGAAAAAATGCCGCACATATGTGTTCCTCTTTGAGAGAATTAAAAATATAAAAGCATAGTCCTTCAAAATACTGAGTAGTTGTTATCGCTATGCTCTGTTAATTAGGGCTTCGTTCTAAATTATCTGCTACATAGTTTTCTTCATAATAGAGATTTCTTGGTGTTTGTCCATCCTCGTTTACAGACGTTGAGCTAGCATTTAGAGTAACATGGATTAAAAATTGGAAGAGACAATATGGCCAACGAATTACTCAAAAGCATGATATTGCCCAATTTTAATGTAATTTGTCAGCATTTTATTTGGAAGGCATTCTTTTATGTGTGAAAGGTCTACCTCCACTGGATCAGGCTACCTGCTCTAATAATCAGGCTGAAGAATCTTATTTTCATTGCATTTTCAAAAAATATTCTAATTATACCAAGGGTAGCAGGTTGTTGAATTAAATTGGTCCTTTTTAGCATCTGCAGTAGGTAGATCAGCACTATTGCTGTGTTTTAATTTCTTCCTCTTCACCTCATTGGCGAGGGAGAGATTCTCACCCTGTAGTTATGGAGATTCCTGAACATATTGATACCCAACTCTGTACAGATGAGATCGGCAGCAGTTTATTAATCCCACAAACAAGTCTGCGAGGGTGGAGGATGCCACAAGCCATGCAGGGCCAAGAGGTGACTGCACTTGAGAACAAAGTGAACAAGCCTGGGCGGTGAGAAGCAGGGTTTGTAGTAGCAAGAGTTTGGAGTGCCCCTGTTCAGGAAGAAACAAAAATCACTCTTGGTCTCATGCTAAATAACATCATGTATTGTAGGATCTTATTTGTGGGAGTGCAGTTGGGAAGAGAACATACGTTGAGGCCTTTCTGGTTATACCAGATGTCAAGACCACACATAATATTGAGCCTTAATTTTAGACCCAATACCACACACTACTAAATTCAACCATAGCGGGGCAGCACCTCTGGCTCAAAGCAGTAGGGCACCGGTCCCATATGCCAGAGGTGGCCAGTTCAAACCCAGCCCTGGCCAAAAAAAAAAAAAAAAAAGCAAAAATAAATAAATAAATAAATAAATAAATAAATAAATAAATTCAACCATAGCGCCTAGTGTCTCAACCTTCCTGAATGTATTCCTCTGCTCAGGTTGCTATAATAGAGCACTGGTTGGTTTAAACAACAGAAATTTATTTTCCCATCATTTTGGAGGGTAGAAGTCCATGATCAAGTTGCCAGGAAATTCAGTTTCTCACAAGGGTTCTCTTCCTGGCTTATAGATAGTCACTTCCCTTTTTTTTTCCAAAAAGAAAATTTAATTTTTTAATGAAAATGAATAGTAATACTTATTAAGAAATCTTTGCAAATACAAATAAGCATACTAAAGTGGCAAAAATATTGGCAATTGCACAACCTAGGATAAAACCTGCTAATATGTTGGTACATTTTTGTTCAGTCTTTTATCTGCGTGTGCATTGTGTGTGTACATGTGTGTGTGCGCCTTCTTCAGCTGTCTTGGTATATCCTCACATAGCCTTTCCTTGGCAGCATGTACAGAGAGAGAAAGTGTGTGTGTATGTGTGTGTACCTCTCATGTACAAGTACATGAGAGAGTGCTCATGTTCTTGTATCCCTTTTTATAAGGCCATTAATTCCATCAGATTAGAGCACCATCCCTATGACCTCATTTAAGCTTAATTACTATCTTAGAGGTGCTGTCTCCAAATATTGCTGCTCTGGGGGGTAGCATTTCAACTTTGGATTTTGGGAAGGCACAAACACACGCTCGGTCCATGACAATTCCCCTAACATTTTGCAATATTCTTCATACTTTTAATAGTTGGTTAATATTTGTTTCTTTCTTGACAGAATTGAAACTTAGAATTTTACTGCTGCTGTATCTAGCACAAAATATTCAACAAAAATTATTTGTTGAACTAAATTGAAAGCAAGGTCTTGGATGTGTGTGCTTTTTTGTTTTTGTTTTTGTTTTTGAGGTCTTGGATGTTAAGACACTCAGTGTATCCCACTTCAGGTTTCCATTGAAGATTCTTAGTCCACCAAGTACCTGATTGAAGATTTGGTCAGCACATTATACTCTTCGTGTTTTGGCTCTTTGTTGTCTCTACCCCAGGGAGGAGCATGTGAATATGGTGTTAGTTTTGATTCCTGAATGCAATAGTTAATATTTATTATGTTTTTGAACTTCCTCTGTAATGTAGGAATAATTATGCCTATTCACTCTTGCAGCCTGGGAAAATTAAATAAGGGCATGCATATGAGGGTTCTTCATAAAGTACAAATCAGCACACAAAGGCAAGCTAAGGTCTTAGAACACAGTGTGCATCCTACAGCATTAATTCTACAGCATGCTCAGAGCATGTAGGGCGCTTTTAAAAACACCAGTTTCATTTTCCTACATAAGACCTACTGAATTGTGGGAGCAGAATGGGGAAGACAACATGCACCAAGGTAACGGATGTGGCCCAGGAATCTGCATTTAAAAAAATCTCAGGGATGCATGTTAAAGTCTGAGCACCAGTGTACTCTGTTAAAGTTAGTTGAATTAAAATGAATTAATGAAAAACACCCGTCAGTGACATCTCATCCTCAAATTTTACAAAGTGATGCTACAGTGATAGGGTATCTTTTTTTTTTTTTTTTAATAATTTTATTGAATCATAATTATGTACATTGGTGCAATCACAGGGCATGATTCATATACATTCAGAAATATTTTGATCATACTGTTACAGATATCCTTCATGGCATTTCCTTGATCACTAT
>CAUYON010180742.1:0-25815 GCA_963573935.1 Arctocebus calabarensis
CAGGCGCCTATAGTCCCAGCTGCTTGGGAGGCGGAGGCAAGAGACTCACTTGAGCCCAGGAATTGGAGGTTGCTGTGAGCTGTGATGCCATAGCACTCTATCCAGGGTGACAGCTTGAGGCTCTGTCTCAAAAAAAAAAAAGCAATAGAATAACAATCTTTATCCACTAGTTTAGCAAGAAATAAAAACAAATAGTAATATCATAAACAAGGGTAGAAAAATAAATTGGTTGTCATTTGGAAGACAACTAAATATGCAGGTATTCACATGGCCACAGCCAGGCATGTGCAAGTATACCCTGCAGCCCTGTTTGTTATAGCAATACGTGAGAAGAAACTTCAGTGTCTATTAATAGGTGGATTATTAAATTACAGAACATACATCTTTTCTAATAGACAGCAAGTATTTTTAAAAAATAGGGACAGCTGTATGTTCTATATTGTGGTACCACTTGTGTTTCATAAAACACAAGATCAAATTTCTACATTTATGATTATATATGAAAGTACATTAGATCTTTAAAAAGATCTAATAGCCTATACCCAGAACTTTCATTTTATTGATCTCTAATTCATTTAACATGTATTTCTTGAGAATAGAGTGCATGTTAAGGAGTTGTCTGTCGGTGTGCTAGGAATAGAGCAGAGGGAAAAGTGGAAAAAAGTGCCTATACAGGGAAACAGGAAACACAAAGGAACACACAGGAAATAGTTCACAAGTCAGGTGGTGAAAGTGGGAAGGAGAAAGTAGAGCAAGGGTGAGAGAGCATTTGAAGCCCTGCTATCCTATGGTGCTTTCTGTGGTAACAGACACATCCTGTGACTTGGCACTAAGACTGTAGCCACTGGCCTCATGTAGCTCAAATGAGTGCTTGAAATGTGGCCAGTCCAACTGAAGAACTAGATTCTTTATTTGATTTTAACTCAATTAAATTTAAATTGCCACACGTGGCAGATGGTACTGGTATGGGATGATCAGGTAAGACCTCACTTACAAAACAACCTTTGAGCTAAGCCCCATGTGAGATGAGAGAGCTAGCCACTGTCACAGGCAGAAGGAACAATAGGACCTATTTTGGAGCAGTCAGAGGCAGAGTGAATGAAGGGAAGAGTGGAAGGAGATGAAGCCAGTGAAAGAGTGGAAGGCCTTGGTGGCCTGTATAAGACTTTGTTCCTTACATGAGCTGGGAAGCCATTGCAAAGCTTTGAGTAAACAGTTGATAATAATCTGAATTTTTAAAAAAGTTGCTGGAACTGTTCTAATAATGAGCTATAGGAATGAATGCAGGATCATGAAGACAGGAGGCTACTCCATAACCTGGGGTAGCAGAAGCTACAGTTTGGAAGGTCTTGAGGGAAATGTTGAGAAGCGGTCAGATAAGTACTTACTCCTGGATCAGATGTGGGGCATGAGGGACTGGGAGGAATCAGGGTTTGGGCCTGAGTACTTGAAGTAGAGAGCAGTGGGGAAAGAGAACATTTGGGAAAGGAATTCAAGAGTTCTGTTTGGGGCATGGTAAGTTGGAGGTGTCTGTTTATAGTTATACCAAACAAAGTCCTGACAATGAGTGATATTGAAATGGGAATGGCAGCTAAAGGGTGTTTTCCTAGAGAAGTGATTTAAAAAAAAAAAAAGTTTAGAGATGGGTGTTAGAGTAGTTCCCTTTATGTTGGGGACAAAACAGGAGACCTGTCTTTGACCTATTTAGCGTGAAAAATTTATATGTCTTTAATTACATGTGGCTCTTAGATTTGAGTCATTATTTCTTATTTCTTTCATAGAATGGCTCCTGAACAAATAACATCCCTGTCAAGAGTTTGTGTTCCCCTTGTTACTCTGGCAGATGTTGAACCACTGGTGGAGGGGCTGCTCATCTACCATGGACATGAACCTAAGGAAATCCTCTGGCCTGAATTCTTTGAAGCTGTAAATGAGGCATTTTTGCAGTAAGTGATGCTTGTTTATCATCCTGTCATCTGACTTTCTTTTTCCTTTTCTTAGACTGCTTCAGTGTGTTGGAAATGCTATGTGACAGCAAACATTTTGACCTCCTTACTCGTTTAATGTCTTAAAAATTATTCAGTATCCCAAGATCTTCTTTAAAGTACATATACCTATCAATATTTACCATATTTGAAATTAAAACAAATTTTAACAATACTGATTTCTTCATTTAGAAATAATAATAAATCAGGCCAGGCACAGTGGCTCATGCCTGTAATCCTAGCACTTTGGGAGCCCAAGGCAGGAAAATTACTTGAGGCCAGGAGTTCAAGACCAGTGTGAGCAAGAACGAGACTTCATTTCTACAAAAAATAGAAAATTAGCCAAGTGTGATGGCACACGCCTGCAGTCCCAGCTACTTGGGAGTCTGAGGCAGGAGGATCATTTGAGCCTAGGAATTTGAAGTTGTAGTGGGCTGTGATGAGACCACTGTATTCCAGCCTGGGCGACAGAGCAAGATTCAAAAAACAATAATAATAATAATAATAATAATAATAATAACAAATTAGTGATCAGTTACATGTTAACATTAATAGCATGTTTTTATGAAAAACAATGATTTTTTTCCAAGACAAATATATTATTCTTAAGAGTGGCACTGTTTTTACAGTTTTGCACATCGTGTCTGGTATGAGGCAGCTGGATTCTCACATTTGCTTCTGCCTTGAGCCTGGTAGGGTGTGTTATTTTGGTTGAAGTACATGAAGAAAACCTAGCCCCAAATGGCCATGTAGTTAGAAAAGGCAGTAGTATTCTAGTAGCCATCTCAGATAATTATGGATATTCTGCTGTAATACCACTTAAATTTTAAAATGGTTACTTTTTAATAATTAGTTGCAATGTGAAATCTTAAATCATATCACTGAATTCTTCATATTTTGTTACATTAAAGCCCATTGGTCTGTTTTGCACTTTCAGTGTATCTTTTGCCTATGTAGGTTGATATGGGAATAACTCAATGAAATCTTTGTTGTGATTATCTGAGTTATGCAGATCTTCTAAATATTGACATTTCATTATACAATATCAAAACCCACAATCATTGCTATCAGTACTGATCTCATGAGAAATTTTAAGTTTTGGGAAGCTATCAAACTGACGTTGGCAGACACAGATTTTCCAAGATTCTAATTTCTCCTTAAAAGCTCCAGTTTATCGGGACAGCGCGTGTGGCTCATCGAGTAGGGCGCTGGCCCTGTATACCAAGGATGGTGGGTTCAAACCAGGCCTAGGCCGAACTGCAAAAACAGAAAAATAGTCGGGTGTTGTGATGGGCACCTGTAGTCCCAGCTACTCAGGAGGCTGAGGCAAGAGAATCGCCTAAGCCCAGGAGTTGGAGGTTGCTGTGAGCTGTGTGACACTATGGCACTCTACTGAGGCCGATAAAGTGAGACTCTGTCTCTACCAAAAAAAAAAATCTCCAATTTATCTTGGAATACTAATGTTATCATTTGTTTTCCTTGAGATCACTGATCATTTTGCTAATTTTTTAGAAAGTATGTGCCAAATTCCAGAGTGTGAATAACCATTGCTTGTCTGCTAGTCATTCTTTCAACTATATTTCCAAGGGAAAGAAGTGGTCGGGTAGGCTCACAGCTCAGACAGTTGACTGAGCACTTTTCTTGAGATGACCATTGCTTTTTGACGAAGCAGGAGTGTTTTATGCATACTTTCCTTTTTACTATGTAGAATTTATTTTTTTAATGTTTTCTTGGGTAAGAATTTAATAAAATCAATATTTTATGCTGTTTCGTTAAACATTCTTTTGTAATTAAAACTGGCAGCATCTTGACTGTATGTATGTGTCTGTGAATAATATGATGAGGAATCCCTGCTTTGATCTGCAGTGTTACCCACTGTTGCATTTGCAGTATTTGTGTGAACATTAGCACTGGTGTTCAAGAAAAACCAATTATTCAATACTTGAAGTATTTCTGTACCACTTGTATGTATGGCCAAGATTCATATGAAACATCTTCTTCCATGTTTAGTTGGTGCTGATACAAGCAACACAGAAAGTACAGAGATTCTGTTATAAGGTGGAAGTATAGTTTTGTTGATGAGATATTAATTTATCACATGCACATTTAAATTATTTAATTCCTTTTTTGTTTAGACTCTGAATGGTTTCAAATTGATGGTGCAATTAACTTGCACCATGGTAGTGTTTGAAACATTATGTTGCATAAGATGCAATAAGGTAAATCATTAACATCTGTAAAGCCAAAGGAAAAATAACTCTCCTCATATTTTTGTTTTTTTATTTACATTTTAGCTCACTTTCTGTAGAGTGGATTTCTCTGTCTTATGAGTCAGAGAATCTCTGGTGTGTCAGTTTCATCTTTTCTTAATGAAGAAGCTGTGGGAGGAAAAAGTAAATCTTTTAATCTTCCTTTTTAAATCTAACAATCCACTCTTAAATATAAGAAAATATGCTATAAATAAATTTCATTTTATAATACAGAGTGTCCATAAAGTTCATATGCAATTTAAATTAGTTGACTATTTTATGGAGACCTTGTATATTTAATAATTTAAAATCTTATTAAATTCTATAATAAAAATCTAAAATATTAAAATATATAAATATAAAATGTACATTGTATTTGTATAATAAAAGATTTATATATATTTATAAAATTATCTAAAATAATTTCGATAAAAATTTAGGAAAGTTTTTTAAAAATTGTAGAAATATGACTAGGTGCCTATAATCCTAACACTCTGGAAGGCTAAGGCAGGAGGATAGCTTGAACTCAAGAGTTTGAGACCAGCCTGAGCAAGAACAAGACACTGTCTCTACTAAAAATAGAAAAATTAGCCTGGCATTGTGGAAGGTACCTGTAGTTCCAGCTACTCAGGAGGATGAAGCTGGAGTATGGCTTAAACCCAGGAGTTTAGGGTTGCTTTAAGCTAGGCTGATGTCATGGTATTCTAGCCTGGGGCAACAGAGTGAAACTCTGTCTCAAAAAATATATATATGTACACATATATATATTTTTAAATATTATTGTAAAAGTGAACAAATATATTTATTTCTTATGTTTCCCTTGTAGGGACAAGAGAAAATATCAGAATTCTTTACATAATCATTTTTATGCTAATGGGGTTACAGAGATTATGTCTGGTATAACTAAAGGTAATAAGAGTACAGTAGAATAGAGAATGAACTTAAGATAATCTCTTAAAATATACATATTTATATTCTAAATGTACTACCATAAAAAATTCTTGGGCGGCGCCTTGATGTTTGGCAGGCCCAGGTGGGGCCCAGGATGTGGCGCCTGTGGCTCAAAAGGAGTAGGGTGCCAACCCCAGATGCCAGAGGTGGTGGGTTCAAACCCAGCCCTGGCCGAAAAAACTGGAAAAAAAAAAAGATAATTAATAAATAAATAAATAAACACATTCTTGAGAACACAAGAATATACAAGCATGAGTTCCATTGTGTGTCAGAACAATAACATATCACACATCATGTAGTTAGCTCTGGATGCTCCATAACCTGGAGAGGGAGGGAATCCTCCCCAACTCATTCTATGAAGCCAGTGTCACCTTGATAACAAAGCCAGGAAAGGACACATTAAATAAAACTATAGACTAATATCCCTTATGAAAATAGATGCAAAGTCCTCAATGAAATAAATAGTAGCAAACTGAATTCAACAGCACATAAAAAAAAAAAAAAAAGGACAATAAGAGGAAAAAAAGGGGCCCGGCACCTGTAGTTTAGTGGCTAGGGTGCCAGCCACATACAACAGAGCTGGCGGATTTGAATCCAACCTGAGCCTGCCAAACATCAATAACAACTACAACCAAAAATAGCCAGGCGTTTTGGCGGGTGCCTATAGTCCCAGCTACTTAGAAGGCTCAGGCAAGAGAATCGCTTAAGCCTGAGAGTTTGAGGTTGCTGTAAGCTGTGATGCCATGGTACTCCACCCAGGGCAACAGCTTGAGACTCTGTCTCAAAAAAAAGAAGAAAAAGGGAGAGAGAGAGAGAAAAGGTAAATGCCATCTTAATTTTTGTTTTGTTTTCTTTTTTTTTTTTTTTTTTTGAGACAGAGCCTCAAGTTGTCACCCTGGTTAGAGTGCTGTGGCATCACAGCTCACAGCATCCTCCAATTCCTGGGCTCAAGCAATTCTCCTCCCAAGTAGCTGGGATTACAGGTGCCTGCCACAACCCCTGGCTTTTTTTTGGTTGCAGGCATCATTGTTGTTTGGCAGGCCTGGGCTGGATTGAACCCACCAGTTCAGGTATATGTGGCTGGCGCCTTAACTGCTTGAGCCACAGGCACCGAGCCCATCTTAATTTTTTTATGCAAATAGTTTTGACCTTATGGATCCCTTAAAAGAATTTTAGTGCTCCCTATCCCAAAAAGTTTCTATGGACCCCTCTTTGTGAATTGCATGATCTTATTACTACTGCCATGGTAGTAAGATTTGCATTAAAGAGTTACTGTCTCTGCAATGTTTTAAAGCATTGTTTCTTTCTTTATGGGTGGTCCATAGTGGTGTAAAATTTCCAGATTCCAGTGAATCTCAGATCATGAAATTAAAAGTATTCATGATTCTGAATTCAAGATGCAGGGTTGATATGATTTTAAATAATATTTACTACTTTTGAGCCTTAAATTTTGTTAAAACTAGTATGGTTTAAAAATATCTTGTTAGTATTGTTTATTCCCTTGGATTCTTTGTTATTTAAGTACTCTGAGAGAGAAATTAGAGAATCATTACATATAGAGACCCTTCTTTGCTAAAGAGCACAATGCTCTTTAATATATCTTAAAATTGACACTAATTCCTTATCATCCCATATTTCATCAGGAATTAAGTTCTCCTGATTGTCTGTTTTTCTTACTATAACATATTCATAACTAGTATCATTTTATTTTAGTGGTAGAATCTAATGTGCTTATTATAAAATAGAGTTAGTTTCCTCTCCCTTCTCTTCTTTTTCAGGGTTTTATTTTGTTCTGTTTTTTACATGTTAAGTATATAGACTAACTTAGGGAAACTTGGCATCTTTATGACATTAAAGCTTTTTTTTTTGAGACAGAGCCTCAAGCTGTCACCCTGGATAGAGTGATGTGGCATCACGGCTCACAGCAACTTCCAATTCCTGGGCTCAAGCAAATATCCTGCCTCTGCCTCCCAAGTAGCTGGGACTACAGGCTCCTGCCACAACGCTGGGCCATTTTTTGGTTGCAACCCTCAATGTTGTTTGGCGGCCGGGGCTGGATTCGAACCCGTCAGCTCAGGTGTACGTGGCTAATGCCTTAGCCCGTTGAGCCACAGGCGCTGAGCCTGACATTAAAGCTTTTTGTCTACCTGTCCAAGAACACATGTGTCTATTTGTTCAGATTAGCTTTTGTGATTTGAAAGGAATGTTTTATATAGTGTATTTTGCACACGTAGGTTTTAGACATGTCTTATTCCTAAGCTCTTGTTATATTTTTGTTTTGAATTTTTTTGATTATTGTAAGTGGGTCTTCTCTTTCATCTCCAAATGGATTTGGATCATATCATTGCTTTTGGAAAGTGAAAAAGCTCAAAAGTGCTATTGTTCTCATGGTTAGTTCAGAGGAAGTAGTTCCCGGTAGAATATGTCCATTTTTGATATATGTCTTAAAAATCAGAATGAATATTTGAATGTAATTTTATATGAAAGGCTATAATCCAAGACTTTGTTACAAGTAAGATTTAGGAAGAGAAATAGAAAGTTGTCATTTGATGTTTTGAAGAAAGATCAAAACATAATTTTCATGATTAAAAAATAAGAAATCCCTGTTTTCTACGTACTCCAAACCCTCTATGCAAGTTTATCCAATAAGTGAAGCAAATTTCCTGAGGAGTCTGGCTGGTTATCTTGGTTATTTATGTGAGGTAATGACCAATATAAAAGTTTACATAGTGTGCTAAGTGTGCTTCACATGCATGTGCCCTTTACACCATTTAGCTGAGCACACACTTCAGATTCTCATGACTTACCCCACCAACTTTCATTTTTCACTCTCCACAGCAAATTTTCAAAATATTTACTTTCAAGTATAATGCTCTTTCCCTTTCACTATGGCAGCTGCATTTCTGATTTATGTAGCAATATATTTCACACAATATGGTCTTAGCAACCTCTGTCCAGTCTTAACTTTTTCACCAAGAGTTGAATGAAAGGAAAGTGGGAGGAGAATGTACCTCATCTCCTATGAAACCCCAAAAAGCTGTTTCAGAAATTACTGGCAAAAAGGCTTCATGCTCAGAGAATAGCCACTCCTGTTCAGTGCAGTGCTCAGAGGGAAGCTGAGGGCAGCTACTCCAAAGCTGGCTTGCACTCCTTTGCTTTTTATTTTACTTGTGATAGCATGTTCTCCCTCAACAACTAATAAAATTTATTTGGTTTGGAAAGTTATGTCTACTAATCCATAGGGGACAGATTGTCCAGAAATGCTGGGTGGTCTTCAGCATGTCCAATTCCTATGGCTTCAGCTCAGCAAGTTCCCCAAGCAGTGGCGTAAGAGCTGGAGGCTTTCCATGGATACTTTCCCATAGACAGAACATCCCAGCCACATGTTGACACAGGGAGGCTGATCCAATCAATCAGTGCAAATTACCGCCCCACGCCCAATGTCCCCTTCCCCCAGCCCCTTGAGCAGTTCCCCAAATGTGCTGCGTGGTCATTTAGAAACCACATACTTTCTTTGACCAATGTGCCCTGCCCTGTGTTTAGCTTTCCAACTATTTGCTTACCACAGTACACCAGTGCAATTTCATCTGTTTTGTAATTGGCTGGGTATCTTTGTTGTTGGCTTCCAAATGCAGTCATTGACTTTTAGAAATGGGCTGTCTGTCTTCTTTTAAACAGCAGATGCTTGCCCCTCTCTGTGGTTTAGATAACTTAAAGGAACTTTTTAATTTCTTGGCCTAAATGTCAAATCTAACTTCTCATGTCTGTCTCTGGGGTTGCTGTCATAGCCACCTGCAGGCTGCAGATTGCATAAAACCTTCCTGGGAGGGCTGTTGAGGTCCTTTTTGTAAGTATACTGGAGTAGAAGTAATTAAGCATGACTTTGTCCTCTGAGGTCACCCAAATTCATTGCTTAAAAAATACTGAGAAGTTTGAAGACTGGATGGAGAAATTTTTCTACATACCCAAATGAATAAGCCAATGAACAAATGAAAAAATGAATGTAGGAGTGCAATATTGTGTTATAATAAGAAATATATACAGTATTTGGTCTTCATCTAAAACCTTTGGGATTTCCTTAGTGATAGGATTGAGAGGAACATTTTTTGTTATTTCTAACAAGTCTCTTTCCACCTCACTTGGGTTTAGATTTATGAGGTGACCCCTCAAAGACCCCCAGAGAGCTTCAGGTTGGGGGCTGCTAGCCAGAGGAACCAACCATGTGAATGAAGCATTGGAACTTTCAGCACCCCCCACCCCAAGCTTGACCCAGTTAATAGTGGCCAATGCCTTACTCAACTGTTAATTACATGATGAAGCCTCCGTGAAAACTCCTAAACTACAGGGTTCAAAGAGCTTCTAGGTTGTTCACAGCATGGTGCTGGGAGGGCGGTATACCTGGAGAGGGCATGGGAAACCCTAAGCCCTTTTGCCGATACCTGGCCCTATGCATCTCTTTCATTTGGCTGTACCTGACTTGTTTGTATTTTTTAGAACAAACTGATAATAGTAAGTATGTTGCCTAGTTCTATGAGCCATTCTAGCAAATTCTCAAACTCAGGAGGGTATGGTGGGAACCTCTCATTTACAGTTAGATGAATAAGGGGCCCAAACTTAAGACTAGCATCTGAAATGGGGCAGTCTAGTGAGACTGAGCCTTTAACCTTTGGGGTCTGTGCTAACTCCAGGTAGTTAATGTCAGAATTGAATTATTGGACGCCCAAGTGGTGTCTAGGGAATTGGAGAATTGGTTGATGTGGAGGAAAAAAAAGTCCCACACAGTTGGTGTGAGAAATGCTCAGTGAATAGAAAATAGCTCACAGTAGTAGGAAAGATTGGCCAACCAACTAACCTCATGGGGTAGCTCCAAGTGTTAAATAGGGAGACCATATAATTTATAATCTAGACCCTAACGCTTTTGAGAGTTAGAGGGGATTCCTTTTATGATAATGGTGGGATACCAGACATAAACTTGGCCTGGGCAAACTAGATGTATATTCATCCTAAGATTTTAATAGATCAAATACCTATAATATTCTTAGCATGGTGCCTGGTACCCAAAATAAATACTCAAAATTCTTACCAGTTGCTGTTGTTATATTGACTTTAATAATTACTTTACTTTTGACACTATTTAGTGTTAGTTTTTCTCAAGCTCATATCTTTTCCTCTTAACGGAAGGATCACTAAACTAAGACCAGCTGTAAGCTAAATTTTCATTGCTCAGAGAGTTAATATGGCTTCCAAAGATGCGTAATAGGAAATGAATTCATTATCCTATGAAAAGAACCTAATTTATACTCCTTGAAAAATTTGCTGAGTACTTTACTCACATGGTGTGCTCTTGCATATCAGCTTACATAAAATAGTGCTAATTGGATTTAATACAAGGAGCCATGTATTATTTAAAATACCTTCAATATTGCTATAACCACTGTATAAATTTGGAAATGAGGCTCTGATACTCAAAAACTAAATTATAAGAAAAGACTGAGCTGCATTTAGGCTTCTCGTTTTGTGTTTTTTAAAACTCAGATCTAAGAAGCAAGAATCCTATGTATTCAATTCTGATATGAGGACAATTAATGTCTTAGTACATGGTGGGGAAGGGGAAAGCAGAGAGAGGAAAGATGGGAGGGGGCAAAAGGGTCACAGTGTGTGACACACCTTTTGGGTGTGGGACACAATTATAGGAGGGACTTTGCCTAACAAATGCAATCACTGTAACCTGTTTCTTTGTACCCTCAATGAATCCCCTACAATTAAAAAAAAATTCAGATAAGAAAAATTTAGCTTTATTTTTTCATTTCAATAAATTTAGGGGACAAGAGGCGTTTTTTGATACATGTATGAATTGTACTATGGTGAAGTCAGGGTTGTTAGTGCCATCACCTGAATGGTATATATGCATTATACCCTATAGATGATTTTTGGTACCTCATCTGCCTCCCACACTCCCCCATTCTGAGTCTCCAATGTCTTATGATTCCACTCTGTATGGCCACATGTATGATGAGAGAGTACATGTGGTATTTGTTTGCTTATTCCTGAGATATTTCACTTAGGCTTATGCCGTCCGCTTCTATCCAAATTGCTGTGAAAGACATTATTTCATTCTTTTTATAGCTGAAAAAGAATGGTGTGTGCATACATATATATTCTCTTTGTCCACTTATCAGTTGATGAGCACTTAAGTTGATTCCATATCTTTCAAATTGTGAATTGTGCTCCAGTAAACATACGAGTGTGTGTGTCTTTTTGATACAATGACTTCTTTTCATTTGGGATACTTAAGAGTAGAAGTTCTGGATCAAATAGTAGGTCCACTTTTAGTTCTTGGAAGAATCTCTATAATGTTTTCCATAGAAGTGGTACTAACTTATATTGCTACCAATAGTGTACAAATGTTCCCTATTCACTGTATCCACACCAACATCTGTTGGTTTTTCACTTTTTATTTTTTTTATTTTTTGAGACAGAGTCTCAAGCTATTGCCCTGGGTAGAGTGCCATGGCGTCACAGCTCACAGCAACCTCCAACTCCTGGGCTTAAGCGATTCTCTTGCCTCAGCCTCCCAAGTAGCTGGGACTACAGGTGCCCACCACAACACCCAGCTACTTTTTGTTTGTAGTTGTCATTGATGCTTGGCAGGTCCGGGCTGTATTCCAACCCGCCAGCTCTGGAGTATGTGGCTGGCACCCTAGCCTCTTGAGCTATAGGCGCTGAGCCAGTTTTTGACTTTTTAATAATGACCATCTGACACGAATAAGGTGGTAGGTCATTGTGATTTTAATTTGCATCTCTCTGATGATAAGTTAAGTGGAACATTTTTTCATATATTTTTTGGCCATTTGTATATCTAATTTTGGACAATGTCTGTTCATGTCTTTTGCCCACTTTTTAATGGGGTTGTTTTTTTCTTGCTGATTTGTTTGGGTTCCTTATAGATTCTGGATATTAATCCTTTGCTGGATGTATAGTTTGTGAACATTTATTCCCATTCTGTAAATTGTCTATTTATTCTGTTATTTCTTTTGCCTTGCAGAGACTTTTTAGCTTAGTCTTATGTTTTTGTTGTATTTACTTTTGAGGTCTTTGTTATAAATTCTTTGCATAGGCTAATGTTCAGAAGAGTTTTTCCTGTTTTCTTATAGAATTTTTATGGTATCAGATTTTTCATTTAATCTTTAATCCATTTCATTTTAATTTTTGTGTATGATGAAAGGGATCCAGTTTCATTCTTCTTTGTGCCAATCCAGGTTTCCCAGCATGATTTATCAAATACAGTGTCCTTTCCCTAACTGTATGTTTTTGTCTGCTTTGTTCAAGATCAGTTGGTTGTAGGTATGGGGTTTCATTGCTGGGTTTTCTATTCTGTTTGATTAATCAATGTGTCTACTTTTATAGCAGTACAATGCTGTTTTGATTGCTATAGCTTTATCATATAATTTGAAGCTGGGTAATAGAATACCTTCGGATTTGTTTTTTTGCTTAGGAATGCTTTGGCTATTTATGTTCCCTTTTTATTTCATATGACATTTGGGATTTTTTTTTTTCGAATTCTGTGAAAAATAGCATTGCTATTTGATAGGAATTACACTGAATCTGTAAATCACTTTACACAGAATGGACATTTTAACAATGTTTATTCTCCTGGGCAGCACCTGTGGCTCAGTGAGTAGGGTGTCGGCCCCATATACTGAAGGTGGCGAGTTTGAACATGGCCTGGGCCAAACTGCAACAAAAAATAGCCTGGCATTGTGGCGGCATCTGTAGTCCCAGCTATTCAGGAGGCTGAGGCAAGAGAATCGCCTAAGCCCAGGATTTGGGGGTTGCTGTGTGCTGTGAAGCCACAGCACCCTACCAAGAGCAACAAAGTGAGATTCCGTCTCTAAAAACAAATAAACAAACAAACAAAACAATATTTATTCTTCCAGTTCATGAGCATGGGATGCTTTTCTGTTTGTGTTATCAGTGATTTCTTTTATCGGTGTTTTATAGTTTTCCTTGTAGAGATTTTTCAATTTCCTTGGTTAACTGTATTTCTAGGTATCTTATTTTCTTTGCAGCTATTGAAAATGATACCAAGTTCTTGATTTGTTTCTCAGCTTAGCTGTTATTAGTGTATAGTAAAGCTACTTATTTATGTATATTAATTTTCTAATCTGAGACTTTACTGAATTTATTTATTCTAGGGGTCTTTTGAAGGAGTCTTCAGAGCAGTGGTTCTCAACCTTCCTAATGCCTTCTAATGCTGCAACCCTTAGTACAGTTCCTCATGTTGTGGTGACCCCCAACCATGAAATTATTTCGTTGCTACTTCTGCTACTATAATTTTGCTACTGTTATGAATCGTAATGTAAATATCTGATATGCAGGCTGTATTTTCATTGTTACAGAGAAGTCACTACTCACAGGTTGAGAACCACTGCTTTGGAGTTTTCAAGATAATAAGGTTGTATCATCAGCAAACAGGGATAGTTTTACCTCCTTTTTTCTGATTTGTATGCTCTTTAGTTCCTTCTCTTGCCTTATTGCTATGGCTAGGATTTCCACTGTTATGTTGAACTTCTACTACTGTGCTGAATAGAAGCAATAAAAGTGACATCCTTGTCTTGTTCCAGTTCTTAGGGGAAAAGCATTCAACTTTACCTCATTCAGAACGTTGTTGGCTGCAGGTTTCTCCTATATGGCTTTTATAATTTTGAGATATGTTCTCTCTATGCTTAATTTGTTAAGAGTTGTTTTATCATGAAAGGGTGCCAGATTTTATCAGATGTTTTTTCTGCATCTATTGAGATAATCATATGGTTTTTGTTTTTAATTTTATTTATGAGATAAATCACATTTATTAACTTAGCATGTGTTGAAATATCCTTGCATCCTTGGGATGAAACTGACTTGATTATGGTGAATTATTTTTTTGATGTGCTGCTGGATTCTTTTTGCTAGTACTTTGATGAGAAAAATCATGCGTTTAAATGTTGTGAAATAGCTTGGTGCCTATAGCTCAAGCGGCTAATGCGCCAGCCACATATACCAGAGCTGGTGGGTTCGAATCCAGCCTGGGATCACCAAACAGCAATGACAGGTACAACCAAAAAATTGCTGGGCGTTGTAGCTGGTGCCTGTAATCCTAGCTACTTGGGAGGCTGAGGCAAGAGAATCGCGTAAGCCCAAACAGTTGGAGGTTGCTGTGAGCTGTGACACCACAGCATTCTACCCAGGGCGACAGCTTGAGACTCTGTCTCAAAATTTAAAAAAAGTTGTGAAATAATACAGGTGAATGTTTACATGAAGAAAGGTTATACCAAGGACAGAAAGGTAGCAAAGAGTTAGTAGTAACTGAAGTTCCCATTTCTGTTTATCCATTGATTGAGACTTCCTGACATCCTCCTAACCCCCCCTTTTTTTTTACCTTAATAAGATATGATCACAAAATTAGTCATTGAACAAGATTGCTTTTCAAATAAAAATCTGCTGATAATGATTTGTAATAATTAGAAATTCTAGTTTGGGTTTGGACCTTTCTTCTTCTGGTGTTTTTTGCACTTTGCTTTGCGAAATAGCTTCTTTGTACACAAAGAAATGGTAATGATGGTACTATTTCCTCTATTTTGATATATTTCTTTGATCAGGTTATCATGTAAATATACCTTTAGGATATAATAGAGTACTCTTTCCAGTTCCTTGGATTTAAGCAATTCTCCAAAAAAATTGGTCCCAGTTTTTTTTGGTTTCTGTAGTAGTCTAAACAGCCTATGAGCTCTTCGTGGTTTGAAAAGGTAGACAGAAGCCCCACCCTCCTCTCTGCTGCTCAGACAGGTTTAGAACACATCCTCTCAGACTGGCAGCTCCCTCATCAGGAACTTCATGCAAATAATTTAATTCTGCATTCTGGTTTTTTTATTGTAGCTCTAAAAAACATTTGGAACCAAAATTATTTAATAAGCAGCCAGACCAATTTCTTTAACTACTACCTTTTTTTTTTGAAGGGGATGGGAACAAATAATTGCCTCACTAAATTAAATATTTGTGGAAATTTTTTTTTTTTTTGGTAGAGATAGTCTCACTCTATTGCCCTCGGTAGAGCGCTGTGGAGTCACAGCTCACAGCAACCTCCAACTCCTGGGCTTAAGCGATTCTCTTGCCTCAGCCTCCCAAGTAGCTGGGACTACAGGTGCCCGCCACAGCGCCCAACTAATTTTTGATGCAATTCCGCCGGGGCCGGGTTTGAACCCGCAGCCCTCGGTATACGGGGTCAGCGTCCTACTCGTTGAGCCACAGGCGCCACCCTGTGGAATCTATCTGGAAGAGTCTAATAGCAAAAAGTATTAAAACAGGGGAAAGGGTCCTGCCCATTGCTTCATGTTAGAAATTGTCAGTAACGGGTGGTGCCTGTGGCTCAGTGGTAGGGCGCCGGCCCCATATACCGAGGGTTCAAACCCAGCCCCAGTCAAACTGCAACAAAAAAATAGCTGGGCATTGTGGTAGGCGCCTATAGTCCCAGCTATTCTGGAGGCTGAGGCAAGAGAATCTCCTTAGCCCAGGAGTTGGAGGTTGCTGTGAGCTGTGTGACACCATGGCACTCTACCAAGGACGATAAAGTGAGAATCTGTCTCTCCAAAAAAGAAAGAAATTGTCAGTAAAAATCAGATGTTCTATCTGAAAGCGCTGACTAGGAGCCTATTCCTCATTATTTTAAAGGGGAAAGTTATGATGTATTACACATAAGCCCTGAGTGCCCTACCAATTTCCTAAAACATATCTATAATACAGAAAACTTGTTGTGATTATTAGGTGGGAATTTGGGAGAGCCAAGTTTTTATCTTATTCTGTTTTTCTTGAATTCATCATTTTGATCAATTTCAGACAGATGGATGGAACAAATATAGTATAGAGAAAGGACAACCTTAGAGTTTCTATGACTAACACATGTTTAACAGAATGAAATTTGTCAGTGTCCCTAAAAACATTTTTTTAACTTCACTGGCCTTTTAACATTTTCACAAAACTTATATTCATTTTATGCCAGACAATATAATACAGGGGTATTACAGGAAGTGTTCATTATCTTCCTGTTATCTACCTTCATTAATTCTGTGTACCACATCTTATATTCTTACAAACATATAGAAATCTATATAAAACAGTTCTCTCCCTTTTTAAAGTAGCCTTGAAAATAAAAAGCTGCACACCACATGCATCACATTGGAACATGTTTTTTAACCAACATGTCTTAAAGATTCCTCACAGGAGATAGATCCAGTTCTTTTTTAAAAATTGGGAACATCTCCTATGATATGAATGGAGCACACCTAGTTCTGCGTCCCCCCACCCCCAGATGTACATTGCAGTTGTTTCTAATTTTGGCTTTGGGATATTGCTGCAATATATGTCTACAAATTCATGTTTCTATTTCTGCCAGACAGAGTCACAGAAATGTAATTATTAAGACAAGGGACATGTGTGTTTTACGTTTTCACAGGATTATGAAACCACTCCCTGCCCCACCTGCAGAACACCATTCACCATTGGGTGTTGCCACTTTTCTCAGCATTTGTAGTGTGAGGGGAAAAAGATATGGCCCTGCTGTGTTTGCCTTGCTTTACTATTAATAAGGTTGAAGGTCTATATATTTTTAGGCCATTTGCATTGCCTTTTTTATTTCAAAACTGACCTGGTGCATATGAAGAGCAATGTATATAATACAAATGAATTGGCCCAAGCAAACTGTGCTATGCAGGCATATTAAAGTTATACCTTAGTGATTTCTTCTTCAAGAGTGACTATGAAGAGTTAAGTTACTGATGTTTCAGAGAAAAATAGATTTAATTGATAATAGATGATTCATATATTAAACATGCATTCATAAATTTAATCATTTATGGCAATTAGTAGAACGTGCTGTGAAGTAAGGCTCTAAGTTTTAAAAACCTTTAATATATGCATTTTTCAAACTGTTCCTGAAACTACAACAAAAGCATCATGCACTGACTTGAGTGTGACTCTGACAAGTGACTATGTAACCATTTCCCATATTTGTTAGAGCCGACCTGTTTGCACGACAGATTTGTGTTTGTATTAGTTGGTATTTATTTGTACTCGGCACTACAGCACATCTCTCCTCACTGTGACCTGAGGGAGTAAATGGCATGCACTGCATCATGGCTGTTAAGGGCATTAGGATACTGTACTAGCTGAGGAACTTTCGTGGAAGTGAAATACTTTTCTATTAACGTGCATGTTTATTTTATGTGGATCTTGAACAAAGATAAGGTCTAATGAAATAGGTCAGAAGATGGCGCTGTGTGAGAAGGGACAAGCCACTGAGCAGCTGGCTCTCCATGATGGAAGCTAAGAGCACCCTCTCCCTACCCAAGGGGTGTTCTGCTTCCCCGTGAACCGCATTCCAGGGGTTTGTTAATGTGACTAAAATCAACTGACAGACTAGACTTTGAAGATTTCCACTGAAGGGCATGAGAACAAGGCGTAGATTTCTGGTCATCCCATGAAGCCATACTATCTTTGCCATGCCCAGGCCCATCTCACTGCACCCTTTTTCTGAGACGTGTGTGTTTCTGCACTCTCCTGCCTGGAGAAGTGGAGAGGCCAAGCTCCAGTGTCAGACTACCTGGCTTCAGCTACCAGCTGTGAGTCCTGGTCCTTTCCAACCTCACTTTGGTTGCCTCATCTATACCAAAAAGGGGTAAGACTGGTGCCTGTTCTATAGGGCTGTCATTAGGATTAAAATATAGGTAAAATGCTTAGCATCCCTCCCTGTGCACCCTGAATAAATAGCAGCTCCTATTCTTCAGCCTTTCCCATTCCTCTGCATCTTGCCCCTGCAGCAGCCAGTCACATGGGCTGAAGGGCCACGTTTTGGGGTCACTCAGGGCATCAGGGCTTCACAGATGTTCCTCTGAAGACTTATCTGAAGCCCTGGCTGTGTTTCTATTCACTTTACCTTCCATTTCCATCGCCCCTGAAACATGCGTGGTCCACTCTCCTAAGCCTTTCTGCAGTGTTGGCCACAACTGGGCCTTTCCTTCTCACATCTCCTGTGGGCCTCCTGGTGTCTGTAGCTGCCCCCCTGTGTCTGTGCTCCCCAAGGCGCAGGCTTTCTCCTCGCCTTACTCAGTGCTCCCTTCCTTGGAGTTCTCATACATTCTTGCCACCTTCCCTGCTGGCTGACACCCCCAAATGTATACCTCAGCCCAGACCTGTCCCAGAACTGTCAACTTGGATATCCAAGGACCTATTACTATCTCTGATTGGTTGTGCCTTGGACATTCCAAATCCGTACACTCCAAGCTGAGCACTTGGTAAGTCCTCCACAAACCTTTCCACCTTTTATTTGAATAAATGTTATATATAGCACTAAGGTGGGGTGGGCACTGTGGCAGTTCTTTGCCAGGTGTGGGAGGTGGGGAGACGGCGGAAGGGACCCTGCTAGAGCGTCCCAGACACTTAAAGCTCACAGTGCAAACGTGAGACCAGAAGGAGGCCCTAGGGCAGGCTTGTTCCCCACCTTGCTGTCTGCTCCTTCACAGCCCCCCATTCCTCAGGTACCTCCCTACTCCTCTTGCGCCAGGGTCAATCCAGGACAAGATCTGCAGGAATTGATCTGAGCAAGAAGAAAAAGCAAAAAGAAGAAAAGCATTGGCAGCTGAATCTCTGGCTCCCCTGCTTTGTCCCTTCCTGCTGCTGGACCCAATCTTTGCACCAGCTCTGCAGAGAAATGGCCTAAGAGTTGTGGTGAAGGGACAGTCATCAAAGGGGTTATTAGGTGCTGGGGAGCCTTTGCCCCAGCTCTGGTTTTCCTTATTAGTAGCAGTAAGAATCTGTGGCAGAGCATTGGAAGCACCCTGCTGTCTGGGATGCATAGGTAAAGAGCAGCAGGCCCCTGGGCGTGTCTCCCTGGCATCCCACAGCCACTACACAGGCTCAGAGTTAAAGGGGTAGTAGAGCCCCAATCCTCTGATAGAGAAGGACCTCCATATATACTATTCCTGTAGAAACATAACTGCACAAAAAGGTTCTGTGTACAGAGTTTCCCACCTAAAATTCACCATGCATCAACTAGGTCATAACCACCATGGATGAAATTGTTCATAAAAATATTTAACTTGCAGGCTCGGCACCTGTGGCTCAACAGGCTAAGGCGCCAACCACGTACTCCTGAGCTGGCGGGTTCGAATCCAGCCCTGGCCTGCCAAACAACAATGACGGCTGCAACCAAAAAATGGCTGGGCGTTGTGGTGGGTGCCTGTGGTCCCAGCTACTTGGGAGGCGGAGGCAAGAGACTCGCTTGAGCCCAGGAATTGGAGATTGCTGTGAGCTGTGATGCTACAGCACTCTATCCAGCTGTGGTGACAGCTTGAGGCTCTGTCTCAAAAAAAAAAAAAAAAAAAAAATATATATATATATATATATATTTAACTTGCAAGCAGCAAGTTTATAAATATGGTTATTGAATATTTACTGTGTGACAGACACTGTGCTAATCATTGTATGTGTGCTAACTGCATTTTATCTTTACAACAGCTCTATGAAGGAGGTAGGCCCATTTTTCGGATGAATAAACCGGAGTTCAGAGGTTAAGTAACTTTTGGAGGTCTCACAATTTAGGTGGTAGCTGTAAGACTCAAACTTAGATTTGATTCCATACTTTAAACCATGATGATACGATCTCAAATGTAACTATTTCTTAAAATTAGGGACTGATAACACAAGGCTTTTTTCCATCTCAATTTTTATCACTCTTTTTCTTCTATCACTGTATATTTGCTTATTCTTTTTGAAGATAGTTTTTTTTTTTTTTCTGGGCATTTCTCTGGTTTCTGAACATGAGTTGAAGTGGAAGCATATTCACATTATTTTGCAAATGAGCGCTGGGTAAATATTCACTGATACTGTAACTATTAACTGCTGCTTTGACCACACTGAGAAGAAGTTTCACAAATTGGATTAGTAATTGCATTTTGAACTTTCTTAATCTTTTTTCAGTAATCCATTTCAATTTAACATTTTATTTCTTGCTGAAAGGAAGAAGATTTCTCTTCGCACATCAGCTATAGTCAGCCTCTGGCTTCGGCACCTTCCTAGCCTTGAAAAAGCAACGCTGCATCTTTTTGAAAAGCTAATCTCCAGTGAGAGAAATTGTCTGAGAAAGATTGAATGCTTTATAAAAGATTCATCGCTGGTACGTGCTGCGCTTTGAAGAAGAGAAAAATACTTAAAGGAGATGGTGGGAATCATTTCTTTTAGTCAAAGAACAAAAACAAGGGAGAGGATAGAAACAAAAGCACAATTGAAACCTTTAAAAACAATTGTGTATTTACATTTTATTTTAAAAATACTAACATGGGGGGGCTTTTCTGCATGCTTGAGGCATGCAGAGAGAGATTTGAGATTTATTTGGTGTACCAAATGTTCCATATTCATAAGAGTTGATGTTTGGATAGCACACCTTTTGAAAACAGTATTTTGGGCCAGGTGCAGTGGCTCAAGCCTGTAATCCTGACACTCTGGGAGGCCAACGCTGGTGGATTGCTTGAGCTCAGGAGTTTGATAGCAGCCTGAGCAAGAGCGAGACCTTGTCTCTACTAAAAATAGAAAAAGTAGCCGAGTGTTGTGGCGGGAGTCCATAGTCCCAGCTGCTGGGAGGCTGAGACAAGAGGATCACTTGAGCCCAAGAGTTTGAAATTGCTGTGAGCTATCACTGCACAGCATTCTACCCCAGGGCAACAGAAGGAAACTGTGTCTCAAACAAATAAATAAATCAATAAAATAAAAACAGTATTTTGTATTTAAACATGAAAACAAAGTTATTAGAAATGAAGATCTTATGGATTAGAGGAGGTATCAATTAACAAAAACATTCAAAAAGTAAACTTTTAGCTCTTTAGTAGAGGAAAAATAAAATACTCAAAAAGAAACAAAACAAAATACCAGAAAAATGTTTAAAGCAACAAAACTAAGACCTCTGTAAGTTTTTTTTTAGTGTGAGGCTGCCTGCCTTGAAACCTCCCTTGCTCAGGAGCTCAGGGCCCCTTGACTCTCAGGACTGTGAAGTCCGGGGGATGGGGGGTGGGGAGGGGGTGTGCTGTATGGGCCTACCTTGCCTGGCCCGTTGTCAGACAGAGCTCAGAGCCTGACTGGTGAGGTATTTTCCTTCTGTGGGAGGCAGCTCTGTGGAATTTGAGCACATTTTTGTAAAAACAGGAATAAAAACCAATGCACCCTGAAAAAAATTCAAAAAATTACAGGTGCCCTGTGCTCTCAGGGTCTGTTTTCCAGAAATGTCAGGGAACTTTGCCATGTTTTCTCAGTAGCTTTTGTAGTCTGCGGGGATTTGGCACAGAGATTATCTTCCTGTTGTACAGATGGAGGAAGAGAGTCAAGAGAGCCGGGTGAACAACCTGGTCTTCAGTGAGTGGCCAGGACACTGGGAAGAAGAGCGTGTTCTCCTCTCAGCTCATCTGCAGCCGAGCTTAAGGAAGGCTCTGCCATTGTCCTGAGGTCACATGACCCACATCTCCCAGGCACCTTCCCCTTGTTTATTCACTAGGAACTTTCTGTGTTCGTTCTCTTTCAGGTTAGAGGCTGTGTAACGGAACACTAATTGAACTAGTTGCCTTCTTCCTCCATCCTGTTTTTCTCCACCAGGGCCTTGTCTGGCCCCCCCCCCCTTATTTCACGGACTCTCTCTGCCTTGTGTTCTCGGGCCTCCCAGGTGAATGTGGTTAGTGTGACAATGGGTAACAGCCACACTGCTTTCACCTTTGCATTAGGCAGCACAGCCTGAACCCACTGATCTAAAGTTTGTAATGTTTGATAGAAAAATAAAAGAAAGAAGGCAGATACATATTAATATTGAGAGAGCCCAAAGAGGGTATTTTTTAAGGATAATTACTACCTGAACTCATTGTCCAAAAGAATTGTATATTAAGGCAAGAAATAGGAATGTAACTTACTTAAAAATAATTACGTTACAATTAAAAACAAAAACTTTAGAACCCCTCTGGCAGCTCATTCCAAGTGAGTAAAGGTAATAAATTACCTTTATTGTCTGGTAAAAGTCTTTATTTCTAACTTAAATGTGGTGCTATAATTTAAGTTTATTTTCTGTGCTCCTTTTTCAGTGGCAAAGTATACTAAGTGTGCTACTTGCCTGCTCCCAGGGTGCTTATACAATTTGAGTCTTTTCCCCATTGAAAAATTCCAGTCCGGTTGCCTTTTCTTCACTCTTTCCTTGATACTTGTGGTTCTTCTCTGAACCTTCTCCATGTCCTTTTTACTTGTGGCCCTCAGGCCTGAGCAGCACTAGTGATAGTGAGCACAGCGGGAAAGGAAGAGAGAAAGCAGCCCTCCCGTCAGACAGCACACTGCAAAACATTCAGTATACAGTTTGTCCTTTACAGTAATCTCCCTCTAGTCAAACAGCTTTGCAGTCAGTTGAGTTACAAAAGTTTTTATCAGGATCATGTGTGTAGAGATTCATTGCTTCCATTGTGGTTATAGGGGGATCCTAGAGTGTGTTATTTGGTTTAATTTATTGTGGCATTGGCAGGATGTGACCTCTCTGTGCCTTATGGTTCCAGGAGGTAACTACAATACAGACAATGAGCTGGAAGCCCCTGATTGGTGAGGGCTATTCTCCTCCAGCATCCTGGGCCCATGGTGCCAGAAAGCAAAGCAGCCTGGAATCAGCCTGTGACGTGGCTGAGTGATTACAGGGTAACCCGAAGAACCTGCTTCCTAATTGCTTCATCTGATTCCTTTATCGCAGTGCAGCATCTTGATGCAGTGACAGGACTGGACCAGAGTATCAGAGAGATCTCTAAGACTCAGAGAGCACAAACTGCTATGCTTTGCTCCAGGAGAAACCTGATGCCTATTACATTAGGGTTGGATTCTGAGAGTAATTAAAGTGTGATGGTCTATATAACTTGTGTTTTATATAGAGCACTGTTAATTATATGTCTGTCTCTTGGGACTATCCAGAATGAGTCCTGGAAATTCTATAGTTACCAAAATGTAACAAAAACAAAAGATAAAAGTGTGGTACAGGTTGTACAAAGTAAAATGACCTCCCCAAATGTTCTTGGGACTCAGAGGCCTGGTATTTTCTATTAAGATTATGAATAGTAAGGGACTCTTGTAATATCACCTGAATCTAAATAATACACACACACACACATATAAAGTATTTGACTTCTACAATATAAGTTTTCAAAACCTGTTTACTTTTGAGGCTTCCCCTTTGCCTTCCGCGGGCTGGACTGCTCTCGAGCACATGGCTGCCTGCCCCAATTGGTGGCTCCTGAATCAACTGAGGTATTAATCCTAGTTTGTTCATTTACTGTACAGACTGAAACTTTGGTTCAGTTTCATCAAATGGTCTTGTGTTTCCTTTGACAGTGCAGGCCCTCGGAGACCATAATCCATAGCTTCAGACCTGACCTTAAAAACTGATGTCACTGGAAGCAGTGAAAGCCATTTGCTAATTATGCATCTTTCTTGGCACCATTCGGTTTCCCAGGGCTGGCCCTGAATCAGGAGGATGTTATGTTATTCACTTACAATTCTGTTTGTGGAGCCCAGAAAGCTATTGTTTGGATTCCGCATTTGAATGAAAAGTGCTAGTGGGTGGCAGGGTGGCACTGTGCTTGGTTGCTGAGCTGCATGCCGGAACAGGGAGGTACCCTGGTTCCCATGCCCTCCTAGTTCTCTTCCGCTGGCCGACCCCACCTGCCACTGCTGCTGCACCCAGAGGAGCTGCCCTCTCACCTTCCCAGGCAGATTTGCCCCAAGAGAAAAGAGGACAGAGGAGGTGTGCTGGGGGAGGCGCCGAGGAAGCAGGATTGTTTCTGTTTCACTTAGATTTTATTTTATTTTTTTAAGTTTTTTTTTAACTTCCTATTAATGTGAAGGTACAAACAATTAGGTTACAATGTTTGAATGTTTCACTTAGATTTTAAATCAGAGAATACTCCTGTTTTTCTTTCCCACCTAAGAGTCTTCATAGCTCAATTGAAAGTGTTACCTAGTAAGAGCATAAGAGTAAAACATATCCAAGTACCTCAATGTCCTCCTCCATACGAGATTGGATGCCTTCTTTTCTTCATTCTCCAGATAGCAATCATAGCCTTTAAAATGAAATGGAAACTTCCTTACACAGCATTCCACTGTGCAACTTCTCCTTAGTAAAATGCCAAACTGAAGAATTAACTACACGTCCTGGATAATGTTGTCAGTATTTTCTGCGCTCGAATAGCTTTTCACAAATGTTCCAGGATTTTCTTTTCTTGTTTTCATTAGCAGTCTTTTTAGCACTTCCTTTATGAGCTCTTTAGTATGTTGAATATAATTTAAGAGCGGAGATAGATAATTTAGCAGTGGTGGTGTAGGAGGGTGTGGTGGCCCCTTATGTCTGTGGCTAAAAGCTGAAAGGTCTGTATCTTGGACAGTGGTTGCACTTTCCAGTGTTGGTCTCAAGGGGGCACCAGATCCCCCAGCATTGTCTCTGTAGAGAAAGAGGCCCAGATGGCAAGTTCTGTTGTCACTGTTGGGGGTGCAGAGCTTTGCAACTAGCCAGAGATAAAAAAAAAAAAAAAACTAAAACAGAGCAGGAGTGGAGCTGGAGGGTAAGGGTCATTGCCACTTGGGCTGATTTGAGAAGCAGCAGGGAACTGAGGAGCTTTCTTCCTGCTCAGGCTCCACCTGTTAACTACAAAGAGGCTTTGAGGCACAGCTAGCCGGGGACTTCAGACTTAAGGAGTTTTTGTCCTTCATCCAAAGCTAGGCATCCCTGTGCCTTCCTAAGACTGCCTCCCACTTACGTGTCCAAACACTCAGAGCACGCGTAAATTTAAAATGCAAAAGTACATTTGGTACTTGTTAAGTTCTTAAGCCCAGGAATGACAGATTTATCACTAATTAAACAATAATTGCATTATGGAGTACTGGAAAAGTTGCTTGTGTATAAACAACATCTGGTAAAGATTAAAAAGAAAGAATAATTTTTCCAAGCTCAAATTTGTTGAAAGAAACCTGAATGTTTTAAAACAAAATAGATCCTACGTCAAAGGGATATTTAGAGTCTAATGTTTAGTATTTTTAAGATACAAAAGAAGAAAATGGCATAATAAAAATATGTGTTGATAAAAGTGCTTCATTTTACATGATAGATGTGAAGGTTTTATAGAAGTAGATTTTTAAAAAAATCATTTTTAACTCAAAGTAGTTTACTGTTGAAATGAATCTTAGAGAGAATCTTCTTTTAAAGAAGAAAGTTATTTTGTGGTGAATTTAATTACCCTTTAAGTTGTATACATGTGCTAACAAGAAGGACTTTCCACCTGCCAAAAGAAGAGTGGTTCAGAAGAGCCAGCTTACACAGGCAGGATTGCCCCGCTGATGGGTACATTGGAGGAAAAACTTATTATCAGTTGATTTCTTCTTTTTTTTTTTGAGACAGAGCCTCAAGCTGTCACCCTGGATAGAGTGCTGTGGCACAACTCACAGCAACCTCCAACTCTTGGGGTCAAGTGAGTCTCTTGCCTCTGCCTCCCAAGTAGCTGGGACTACAGGCGCCTGCCACGACGCCCGGCTGTTTTTTTTTT
>CAUYON010180743.1:0-58315 GCA_963573935.1 Arctocebus calabarensis
ACCCTCATCTTGTCTAGTAGTTTAGTTTTTGAAGTTTGAACTACAGATTCATCATCCTATTCAGTCTTTACAAAAAGAGGTTAGTGGAGAAAGGTGAGGGTCCAGTTTCAGTCTTTTACATGTGGATATCCAGTTTTCCCAGCACCATTTGTTGAATAGGGAGTCTTTCCCCCAAGGTATGTTCTTGATTGGTTTATCGAAGATTAGGTGACAATTATTGACACGGTGGGGGTGAAGGAAGGGGAGAGCAGAGAGAGGAAGAATGAGGGAGGGGTGGGGAAAGGAAGAGCAGAGAGAGGGAAGGAGTGTGAGGGGGGTGGCGTCTTGGGGTCTTGGTGTGTGCCACACCTTTTGGGGGCAAAACACGATTGTAAGAGGGACTTTTCCCAACAAATGCAACCAGTGCAACTTGGTTTCTTGTACCCTCAATGAATCCCCAACAATAAAAAAAAAAAAAAAAAAGAAAGGCTTGATGTCAATAATGTTCAAACTCCATGGAAAAATGGCTCCAGATCAGCCTGTTACATAGATCTTTCTGCAGTGACGGAACTGTTCTGCATCTGAGCTGTCCAGTGTGTTTTCCTCTAGCCCTTCATGGCTATTAGACATTTGAAGTGTGTCTAGTGCATCTGGCAAGCTGAGTTTCCAAGTTTTATTTTATTTAAATTAATTAGAATTTAAATTTAAAGAGCCACCTTATTGGATAGTGCAGGTCTGAAGGTTTACTAACTTTAATCCTAACTGCCATCCTCAACTCAGTAAAGAATGTGAATGTCTCTGGGTTTGAAGTCTTAGTTTTAGCAGTTAAGGGAGCACAGAAGGGAGGGCTGGGGCTGCCCCCAGGGACCAGCTACAGAACACGCTGAACCTCCATTTCCTCATGCCCTTCCTTGCAAGGAATCGTGAGATTCAAACTACTCTAAAAGTTTAAGATTTTTTTTTTTACCATTACTTTAACTTTTTTCCAGAGCCTTAAAGCTTCTAAACAAAAGGGAAACTAATGATAAAGATATGTAAGATATTTGACATTCATCCCATCCTAAGGTAAGAAGAAAAGCAAGTAGCCTTGTTGGCCATATTCCTTATAGTTACAGTGTGAAATCTCAAGGCCAACCATAAGCCTAAGTGGCAGAAGCAGAAACAGTGTCAAGTTCTGAAAATAGCAGCCACAACAGCCAATCAAAGTCCTTCGGTTCCATTTCCACAAGTGGAGCGTTAGGCCATTGTCTGCATAGCTAACCTTCACAATTAAAATCATGGGAATGCGGAGTGATGACTTTATGTTGGTTACATTTCCTTTAAATGGAAGGTAACTGGTAAATAGGAGAAGATACTTTAAAGTGAAAATTGTTACTATACCCAAAATTTGCTGATGCTGATGCTAGTCAGAATAAATACCAAAGTGAAGACTTCATAAACAAGGCCAGACATTGAATATAGGAAACGTATGCATTACACACCGGTTATATGGCAGGCACAAAAAGGTTCTTTCGTTGATGTATCATTTCTTATTCCATCCTTTCAACAAGCCTATGATGTAGCTATTATGATTTCAAGAGAGGTTGAGTAACAAGGCCAAGGTTACATAGACGAGAAGTGTGAGAGTCAGAATTTCCATCCAGGCTGCCTCCACCCACAGCCCAAGTACTTCACGCTCAACGGCAGAGGATGGCTCAGAATAACATTAAGAAGTTTTTACTTTTTAGGTTGAGATTTGTATCCTACTTACTTCCAAAAGACTTGAGGCAGCTTTAAGATTAAAACACAGTGCAAGAGAAGGCATTTAAGGATAACACTCTTGCTGAAGAAAGAAAAAGAAATAGATGGTTTTAGACACCTGAGTGGAGCAGATTCCAACACTTGGGCATTTAATTTCATTCTAACTCTTCTGACAGCTAAGCCAAAAAGAGAAGCATATTGGATTGCACAGATTTTTGTTTTCTGACAATATAAAGCATACATATTCATCTACAGAGACAAAACACTTTCCTGGTGGGAAACTTGGATAGGAATTCATCACTCAGGTCCTTGGACAAAGGACATCAGGTAACACAGAGAATCTTACTCTCCTCATTTGTAAAGTGAGGGGGATCTGCTAAGGTCACCTTCCAGCTCAGTGAGTGCATGAAATATTGCTAACTAAGGTCCCACAAAAGACTCAGACACACTGTTCAACAGAGCACTACTTTTATTGACCCTGTATAAAGACAGAAGACATAATATACTAAAGCACAGCTTAGCAGAGGAATTTCTGTAAGGAGCTGAGAGAATCCAAGCTTGGACTTGCTTTATGGGGTCTAGCAATGCAGAGAAGAGAATGTCAGTGATGAAAGGTGACCACAGACATCAGCCTGAGTAGATACTGCAGGTGGCCAAAGGGAAGATTCTGCAGATAATGTGAATGAGATATCTCTCTTTGGGCAGTAGGCATCTGTATGTATAGGCTTACAATGAGATATATAAACATCTATCAAACATATATAATCCTTCATTTATAATAATCGAAGAAGATTCACCTGTGTGTTGGGGAGAATTAAGAATAGGAAGTATAGTTTTTTCCTCCAGAAAGCTAATCATCTAATCCAGGATTTCTTGACTTGGTTCTGTGGACATTTGGGGCTATGTTGTGCTGTTGCTATGTTGTGAGGGGCTGTCAAAGGGGGATGTTTATAGCTGCCTCCTGGCCCCTCCCCCCATGAAGCCAGTAGTGCCACTGTGATGTCTGCAGACACTGCTGAATATGCCCTGTGGTGGGGACAGGGGCACCTTGGCTGCACCAGTGATCTGTTATGAAGAGAAAGGAAAAAAACATAGGAAGCTGAAAATTCTAGTGATTCTATTGGAATAAGTATGAATCGTGGTGATGATTCAAAGGCAGGAGAGTTCTCCCCTAGTGAGCAAAGCTGTGGAGAAGAACAGAGATCCAAGGAGATGAGGAGGGAAGAGGCATTTTAGCTGAGCCCTGATGGATTTGGTCAGGTTCTTCACGGTGGGGACGAGCACAGGCTTTGCTAGAGGGGACAGCAGTCCAAGAAAAAAGGCAGGGAGAGGAGGCCAGCGCAGGCTGGGGAAGCGGTGATCATTTCCGTGGAGCTCGCAGCGTGTATGTAAGGCAAAGACCAAGGTCAGGCTGGATGTCTGAGGGCAGAGAGGCAAAGGTGTAACTATCAGGCCACAGAGTTGGGGCCTGCCTCAGTAGGGCTGGGGACACTGAAAGTTTGGAGTAGAGAAGAAAATCATCCAACCTGCTCAAGTATCAGACAGCTGGGTAAAGGCTGGGGCCTGTGACCTGAATGTTCACGTCCCCTCCCACCCCCTAAAATTCACATTGAAACCTAACCCCTAGTGCGATAGTGTCAAGAGGTGGGACTTTTAGGAGGCAATCAGGTTATGAGAGTGGAGCCCTCAGGAAAGCATTAGCTCCCTATCAAAGAGACAGCAGACGGCCAGCTCACCCTGCCACTGTGTGAAGACACAGCAAGAAGGTGCCCTCCACGAGGACGAGGTCCTTTACCAGACACAGGATCAGCTGGTGTCTGGAGCTTGGTCCCCAGCCTCCAAGTCTGTTTTTCATAAGCCATTCAGCTGAAGGAGTTTTGTTATAACAGCTTGAACAGACCAAGACACCGGCTAAGGGGGAGAGAGATGAAAAACGGGGAGGCGGCAGGTCAAAGGAGAGAGCAGAGAGTGACAATGCGGACGGCACGTGGCAGGGGAAAGGGAGGGCCAGGGAGGACCCCAGAGGCCAGCAGGGATGTGCCCACCAGCAAACACCAGACAGCCGGCCTCCAGGGGGGGCCAGCCAGCATGCAGGAAGGGAGTCGGGCCTTCTTGGGGGCTCGGTGATCAGAGGGCCCTCCCTCTCCACGACCTGCAGTTAGCCAGACCCCACAACTGCTTCCCTGCAAAGTGCAGGCTTCCTGGGAGCCCCTCTAAGGGAAGAGAGGAGTGGGCCCCGGAGACGAGGTGCTGCTCCCTGCCCTGGCACACGGAGTTTGCATTTGCGATAAGGTGCCCGTGGCCGTCTGCTAGAGCCCCACTGAGGGCTCTGCCATCTCAGTGTCTGCAGCCCTCATTTACCTCACTTATCACAGCACCCCAGCCCCTTTCCTTCAAAGAGGAGGGCCTCCGAAGCTCTGCCGTGCTGAGGACTGCTTTGTAGGGAGAGCACGGAGGGGCCCCTTTCCTCCAGCACGATTTCAGGCTTCAGTACAGAAGACATTTTATAGTCTCTCTGTTCCTTCCAGTCCACTGCTCTGTTGGGGCTGAATACATATTGACTAGCCTATAAAACATAAGGCCTTTTATTTATACGCCCTCCTGCTCTGAGGGCTGTGCTGGAGCCCAGCCTGGGACCAACAGTGTGTGTGTGAAGGCAGAGCCAAGCCTCAGCCACGGCTGTCCGGGAAGGGCCTCTCTTTTCTGGGGTGCAGCTGACAGCAGCAGGTGTGAGGGCTGGGACAGTAGCGCCCCACTCCACTAGGAGTGGTTGTTTTGTATCCGATGGGAAAGCTTTTGGTTGCAAATAGCAGAGGAGTCCCGGACTGCGGAGTGCTGTGAGCAATCTTGGCTGTTTTTCTCACTCTTTTCTTCTCTGCCCTTAGCTGTTGACTTTTCATCTTTAACATTATTGTCCCATGGCTGCTAGAAGGAAGGGATGGGGTAGCAGCTCCTCCTTACTAGACAGAAGGCTCTGTTGACTTCTCTTGCTGTCTTTCTGTCTTTGTGGTCATTCTGGGTCCTATACCTGATCCTTGGCCAAGGTAACCATGGCTGGCTAAGACCAGTCATGAGGCATCCCTTGGGCTGGGGGAAGGCTCTGCTTTGCCCAAAAGACCTCTAACTCGCCCAGATCCCAGTTCTCACCTGCGGGAAATAAGTGGAGAGATGGGTACCGGGTAGGCCCTGGAAAGAGCTGCCATCAGCTGCCCTCAGAAGGGCAGGGGACAGGCCCGACCTGGACACCGTGTTCCTCCTCTAGCACTCCCCTCTCCCCGATGTGCCCCCAGCCAGCCACCTCCAGGGCAGCACTGTGAGTGGAGCAAGGCGCGCGGGTCAGTTGGCTCAGAGCCACCGTGGCAGCTGTGTGAGCGCAGGTGCACATCAGGAGACAGGAACTGTCTGGGTATTCTGACTGGGAGGATTTTAGGTTAAAGCATTGTTAACTAGAAAATGAGAAAGAGAGAGGGCAGGAACACTAAGACCCCACGAGGGCAGCAACTTTAGGAAGCCACTACCCCCCTAGGCCGGGGGGAGCAGGAGAAGAGTTGGAATTATGAATACCTAGAAGCTGGGAGGAGGAGCTCCTGGGGCCGGGGCGGCTGCCCACTGGCGCCCAGTCTCAGCGGGGGCACACTGAGGCTGGCTCTGCCAGTGCTGGGAACCACAACAGGGACTCACTCAGTCGCTGTCCCAAGGAGCAGACAGCAGCAGCTGGACCAAAGTGCGAGGCTGGCGTGATGCGTTCAAGCTCGGAAGCAGGGGAACCCCTGAGAAGCACCCAGGAGGGAGCAAGTACCCTTTTCTCTTCCCCAGCCTCCTGCCCCCATTGGTACAACCTGCCGGGCAGCAAAGGCTGGATCAGTTGGCTTAGAGTCTCATCCTCACACAGCCAGTACCAAAGTGTCGGCTGTGCCAGGAGGCCGTGACTTAACGTCATGGGCAAATGTGTCGTGTGTCATAATTTAGATGCTCCAAATCTCAGTTCCTCAGCTGTAAAATGGAATAACGCCTATCTGAAGAGTGGCAGAGACAAGCTCCGGGAAGCTGCACGTTCTGCCTGCTTGTTTACCACTAATTTTCTGGCTCCTTGAACGGTGCCCGACCCAAAGAGGGCATTCAAGAGGAATGGTCATAATTGGTCTTTGTTATATTATTATTAACAAATGGAGATTCTAAGGCCTTGATATTTGGGAGGAAATTTTTAATTAAAAAGAAAAGGTAGGCGGAGGGAGGACTTGCTCCAGATTACGGAGTCACCCAACCAAATAAGTGCCTGGGCCCAGAAAGGAGCCCGGGGGCCCGTCTCGTGCCCTGGTGAGGACATTATGTGCTGGTAATGGTTTGATTCTTTCGAACAGTGATGAGGATGTTAGAAAAACAATTTAGCCACAGCAGAGATGAGGCATTATCCGCTCTTCTAAGAGGATGGTTACTCCTCAATTTCCAACCCTGCTGCTCGGGCACCTCTCGTGTCACTGGTGTGGATCTTGGAGGTCACATGGGCGTTTTCATGGGTCAGTGGCGCTGAGGAAGGGATGTGTCTTCTTCGTTGGCTCCAGGGCTGTTACACTCCATTAGGCGCAGTCCCCCTTGCCTTTATGTCCTTCGTGGAGTTCCTCCCAGGCCACTGCCAACATCAACCTGCTTAGAGAGCCGAGACCAGTGTCGTCAGAGAGTGAGTAATGAGCCGTCCGTGGACTGCTGTGCAATGTCCAGACAATCTCAAGGCTATTGGATGTTTGCTGGGTCGACTGTGGGTAACCTTTCCTCTGTGCTCTGTGCTTGGGCTACAGAGGCCAAAAAATGGCTGGATCACTCCAGAACCAGTTCCTGCCACTCAAGCAGTGGCATTTGTCCCAGTCACCTTCTGGAAGACAAGAAATCCAAGCCGGAGCTACTGTCTCAGCTAGTTCTGAGTTTCAACCTGGGAGCCCAGTACCTGCCTCTCCAGGGAGGGGTGAGAGCAGGGCATATCCACCACTCTTGGAGGGCAGAGGGGCTTCACTGGTAAGAGTCTGCCGGCCGTGCCAGCTACATTCCCCTCCCGGGCTTAGGGGGAAGCTTTCCCAGCATTCTCCAACTGCCGCTCATCATGTGTCTGCTCAGGCGAAAGCCAGGAGATCTAAAGCTCACAGACACCCTTGTTCTCTTGTCTCTGTCAAAAAAAAAAATTAGAACACAGAAAACTCATCAGATGTGGAAGCATTTGGGGAAGAGACTAGGGGAGAACAAATAGGTGATGAAGATGTGCATTAAACCATCTCTGTCACCTCTCTGACCCAGAAATGCTCTTTATGTCCTTACAGTGATGGCACACTGAACATTCCAGGTAATTCTAAAACTGGAGATAGAGAAGGAGACTAACTATAAAGGTTCAGGAGAAAACAAGTTGTCATCAGGGTCCAGGCTTCCTGGGCACTCTTCCTAAGGGGCAGCAGGACTAACCCCAGGGCAGGACCAAAGCAGTCTCCTTGCCAGGCACACTGGTAAAAAAACCAAAACCGACTCTGACCTTGGCTGCCAGAGTCTGAGGCCATCTTCCCCACCAAGTCTCCCTGGGGGCACTAGATCTGCTAGAACCTCTTCTGGATCCGAGGCTCTGGCACTGGCCTTGGGGGAATGGGCCAAACCTATTTTCTTTTCCTTGCTCCCAGCTTTTCCTCCTAGGGCAGACTACAGGCTCATTGTCCCAGCTGAATGAGCTAAAGAGCCTGCAAGGCCCAGTAGTGACAGGAGACACCGTGAAGGGCTCGTCAGTGATGGAGCCTGGCTGTGGGAAGCTTTCCTGATTCCAAAATTGGCCCTGTCCTAAGGTGCTGGGTGTGTAGTGGGTATGGCACAGGGAGGAGAGCCCTGAGACACACACTGTCCGGAAGACAGGTTCACTGGTATCTATTATAGAGACCAGGATACTATTCATTCATTTACTCCAGGGCTGCATGCTGGTTTTTTGAGGCCTTTTTGCTTACCTGTGGTGTCGGATGTCATGAAAAGTATGCACACACCTTTTTTTTTCTGATCAACTTTCATTAGTGTTTGCATAGTTAATGGGTGGCCCAAGACAACTCTCATTCTTCCAATGTGCAGCAGAGAAAAAATAAAGGAAAGGTCGGTCACCCCTGACTGTACACCAGGCACTGTGCTAGGCATCTGGGACAGGATACAGAGGGGAATACGACGATGTCCTTGCTCTCATGGAACTGAAGTCTTAGTTGGGTAGACAGAAAATAAGTATAAACCCTATAATTTTGCGTAGTGACCCCTAGGTTGCAGACTCTGAGACAGCGATTTACAGGAGGTTTGGGAGAGTGCTCTCAGGAAGGACACAGGCAAGGGACAAGGAGAGCAGGGTGAGCAGAGGGAAAAGTTGAACAGAAGCCTCAGCCATCCTACTGCAGAGCTCTGGAGCTTGAGACAACCAGCTGAATTGTCCCCACTGAGACCAGAGGATTGGACATTCGTACTCCCACTTCACCAGCCGTTGGATGTAGGGTGTCTCCAGGAAGTAGGCCCAAGCATGGGGCAAAGGCCAAGGCCTAGAAAGTGTCAGGTGAGAGCTGATGGCAGCCAAACCCCCCAGCACCTAGACAAGGAGAGGCGTTAGTCCTGGGGGCTCTGGGCGGCACACTGCAGCATCCACTGGGGTGGAGAGGAGCTAGGAAGCAGGCGATTTTAGAAAGGTGGAGAGGGAAGGCCTCTCGCTAGAGTCATTTGGCCAAAGACTTGATTGGTATGAGGATGTGAGCCCTTCAAAGTCAAGGGCACCAGTGGTTCTAGGCAGTAACAGCCACAAATGCAAAGCAGAGAACAAGCTTAGTGTGTCTGAGGAATGACGATACGTCCAGTGTCTCTGGACCCACGAGAGCGGGAGGCGAGCAGCTAGCAATTCAGTCAACAGCGCATCAGGAAACCGGATGGCAGACAGCCTGGTGGACCACGGTGAGGGGTTTGAAGTTTACTCAAAGTGTGATGGGAAATGTTGGAGCATCCTGAACCAGAGACGATCACAATCTCACCCACACTGGAAATGTACTATTTCACTGCATAGAGAACAAACCTATCGAGGCAGGAGTGGAACAGGAAGCCCTGTCACAAGGCTGTGGCTGTCATCCAGGGAGGAAGGGTGGTGGCTGGCTGGGGACAAGGTTCAGGTGTGTGGGCCCCAGCTGGGAAGTGATGGATTCTAAAATATGTTTTGTAGGTGGAAGCCAGAGTCTGAGGAAGAGAGAGGATCTGGGAATAGGAAGATTTGTGGTTTGGGGCCTGAGAGATAAGGGGACACCAGGGAGAGTGGGGCACCGGGAATGCCCTTTGGACATCTCACAGCAGGGGCCTATCAGACGCCATAGGAAAGATGCCCGGCTTACAGATAGGCATTTCTAACATTACCTAAAAGTAAGAGTTGTGCTATTATAATAAAACATGCAAAAAAAAAAAAAAAAAAAGGACAGAGAGAAAGAAAAGAAAAAGAAAATCACTGCATCATGCTGACTACCTACAGTTGAATTTTCACCTGCTGCGGAAATTCAGCCCAGAGATCCTGTGGGAAAGTACTGAGTCCTGTGGAAAGGCCCATCGGACCACTGATTCTAAGTTTAAGGAGAGTCTGGCTGGCTGCTACCGTGCTTTACTTCCATAGGGCAAGTTTTGAACTCTTTTTGTTTTTTTTTTAATTGATTCAGTTGACTTTGTCAGTCAGACACAGCGGATTTCTCTCCTAGGGGTGAATGCACATTGACCAACGTGACAGGGCTTCTAAGAGACTGATAAAGCAGAAACTCTGTTTACTTTGAAAAATACAGTCATCTGACAATTATGTAAGCCAGCCGTGCCCATTCTCTCCCTATAGATAGAAACATATGGGAAACTGCATTCCAGTGCAGGGATTGTTTGGGGAGTTGGAATCAGAGCAAGGGAAGGAACCAAAAGGCTCAAACGTGTAAAGTTATTTAAAAAAAATCTTTAAGCTAATTGGTAAAGTGCGTCTTCCCTGAACTTCCTATACGCTCATACGCACTGTCTTTCCTGTCCCGAGGGCCCCACAGACCTCCCAGCTCCTAGAAGGTCAATGTTGCATACAGCGGGGACCCTAGGTCCCCGCAGACCTCCCTGTCTGGTTGGCGCTTGTGCTCTCTGGATTGTGAAAGATATCGGCTGTCATCCTCATTTGGAGCACCCAGTCATGATAGCCTCGTGGCCCTCCCTTCTCTGAGCAGAGATGCAATGGGCGCCCCCCACCCAAGACTCATCTGGGCTAGAACTTGAACAATCCCGACCTTCCTCCTCACTCTCATCATTCTCCATGTCTGTGTTGCTTGATCCCATTCTGACATGCCATCCTGTTGCTAGGGATGTGCGCGCTGTCAATCTTCACTGCTCTGGCCTGAAATCCACACAGGGACACTTTAAATATCACCTCTGATCTGCTGCTGGCTGATTTTATAATTTTTCTCTCAGAGGGAAATTATGTTTCCCATTTCCAAGTTCTTGGGGGGAAGCTTCACACTTAACCCCCATAGACTGTCTATCCAGAGGAGTTTAATTTTCATGGAATCCAACAGGGCTAGAGCTGAAAGAGGCCTTAATAATCATTTCATTCAACCCTCTTCTTTTATAGACAAGGTGACTGAGGACCAGAGAAAGAATGGCAGGTTGAATTATTATTTATAATGAACATAATATTTACAACCGGTAAAAATCACAAAGACGACGTTAATAAACTGACCCACACCAGAAAGCTGTTCACTCTGATTCTTTATAGTGAGATGAGCCTGCTGACCTTCCTGAGCAAACAGAGTCCATCGCCTCGCTATGGGAGCCGCAGAGGGGAGAGGTGGCTCCCGGGCAATGAAATATCCACGAGGGAAACCTCCACATCCGCCACAAAGGAAGGCGAAGAACCAAGCAAGCGGTGGCGGGAGAGTTTGAGTAAATATTTAATGAAGACAGAACACAGAGGTCGTCCAATCCAGCCCATTCTTTCTCAAGCAAGGAAATAAGTTATGTGATAGATATTTGTCATGGTTTCTGCCTCCCAACATCCATTTCCTCTTTTGACAGCTGCTGATTTTCTCTTGAAGAATTGCTCCCTTTGACTCACGGTCTTAGAAGGATGTGAACCCTGATCCCTGAACCCTGTCCCATTGCTGACACCAGGGGTTCCTCCACCTGCTGCCTCAGTACAGGGATGAACCCATCTGCAGAGTTGTCCTCTAGGACTCCGGGGTTCACTCCTCTCAGCCGCTGAGCCTTGCTCTGAGTGCTGCCACCACAGGGCAGCTCTGGGGGCTTCTGCCCCCTACCCGCAAGGTATCAGGGTTATTGCCCGTTCTCCAGCCTTCATCACCGCATGGTCTTTGCAGGTCATCTCTGGCCACTCCCCTGGTTTTCAAGTGAGCCTGCTTTGTTTTCTGCTGCTGACAACCACAACCCCCAACTGATCCACTTCCCCAAAGTCATTACCCGGAGGCAGATTCCCACCTGAGATCCACGTCCCCCCTGAATCCCATACAAGTTCTCTGTCATGGACCAAGTTGTGTTCCCCCTCCCCAGATTCATTTCTTAACCCTTTCAACCTCAGAATATGACTGCATTTGGAGGCAGGGTCTTTGTAGAGGTAATAAAAGTTGAATGGAGTCATTGGGTAGCCCCTTAACTGAAGTCCTTATGAGAAGAGAAAATTTGGAAACACAAAGAGATAGCAGGGAGAGTGTGTCCAGAGGAAAGACTGCCTGAGGGCATGAGGACCCATCCATAGGGCAGACGTTTGCAAGCCAAGAAGAGAGGACTCTGAAGAACCAACCCTGCCATCCCCTTGCTCTTGGACTTCTGGACTCCAGAACTGTAGGACAATGCATTCTGTTGTTCAAGCCACCCAATCTGTGGTCCCTCATCATGGCAGCTCCAGCAAATGAATACAGGCGCTTTCCACTGCCGTGGTACCAGTTTCGGGACATCATGCCAGCTTCATCGCACTAGTCGTCACTAAAGAAGCTCAAATTAGCAGTCTGTTCTTAGAACCAGATTTCCTGGACAGGCTTCAAAAAACATTCTCCTTGGTGATTACAGACATTGAAAGGCACTTACAAAAAAATACCCGTGGCCGAAAAAGTGGATGTTTCCCATTTCATTGCTTTAGTAATGGACAAGGCCCAAAGAGTGGGCTAGAAAGGTCCTTGGAGAAAACAGTATCATTTCTTTATAAACAAATGAAAATTTAGGGCCCAAGCCGACAAGGAATTTTATCTTGTTCTCCCAGCATCTGCATGGAGGAGGGAAAGCGAGCAGAAGCCAAAGACGTGATCTTGTTTCCCTTTCATTCTAATAGTGGATCGGAAGGGGGTGGGTGCGGATCTGTATGTAAAGCCCCCTTTCCCCTCCCACGCTCCCCTCCTAGAGCACACTCCGGCAAAGCTCACTGGGTTCCCCCTGCTGCAGGAGAGTAATTGCAGAGGTCCCTAGGGGACGATAGCCCTCATGTTACCTCTTGGAGGGTCAGAGAAAAGTGCTTAGGGCTGGGAATGGGAGGTGGTGGAGGCCAAAAGGCTGAATATTAAAGGGGGCTATCACCACCAGCTCTTAACATAATGGAAAAGCCCTGTGCAGAGCGGTACTGGCCACCCCACACAGACATGCAATCTCCCGAACACAGAGTAGGCAGTGACAAGCAGTTCATCTTCCATTACTCCACGGCCTTAAATCATTATCAACCTGAAGGCAGCAAAGGAAACCAAGCCGCTGCCTCCCATCTGCACGGGCGCTCCTAGGATGTTCCCTTAACTTCCTAGAAATCGCAAATATGCACAGCAGTGAGACAGTGTAATGAGCTGAATTGTGTTCCCCTCCCTCTAAAAAATCTTCAGAGTGTGACCTTAGAGTTGGAGATAAAGTCTTATCAGTGGTAATCAAGGTAAAATGAGGTCTTCAGGGTGGGCCCCAATGGAATATGATTGGTGATGGGGACATGCAGGCTGACACACACACAGAGAACACTACATGAAGATGAAGGCACAGATTGGAGGTGATACTTCTACAAACCAAGGAACACCAAGGATTGCTAAGAGGGGACTGGATCAGAAGGAGATGACCCTGCCTACACCTTGACTTTGGACTTCTGGCCTCCAGCACTAGGAGAATATTTTTCTGTTGTTTAAGCCACCCACTTTGCAGCACTTTGTTACGGCAGCCCCAATGAGCTCACATACAGAGGAAAACCCTGGCCTACTGGGAGGGGGAGGGGTCCCATAATATCATCCATTTTGCTGACGCCACAGGAATGGGAAAAAAGAGAGGCTGAGTCATTCCTCCCACCACGGGTTTGCCTGGATAACAATGACTCAACCAAATGCAGGTCCCAAATAGAAGTCGCTTTTCAAAGGAGTGTCTCCTCTTTTGAACAGTGCTGACTCAGGCCCCAGCCAGCTGGATCAGGGTTATTGGTGGTGGCAGGAAGTCAGGAGTGTTCTTCCTACCGTGGCGCTGGGCTGTATTTTTATTTGCTAAATCTGGCAACCCAGGAGGCAAGGTTGCCAGATTTAGCAAATGAAAATACAGGACGCCCAGTTAAATTTGAATTTCAGATGAATGACAGATAATGTTTTAGAGTCTGTCTCAAATACTGCAGGGGATAAAACACTTCTATATTTTGTCTGGCAGGCCCCACCCCATCCATCCTCAATGTCTGTTCTCTCCATCATCCCTCTGGAGGGGAGTGGTCCTTTGGCACATCCATGAACCAGGGTCCCAGAGCCTCAAAAACCTACCAACTAGAGGCAAAGTGATCTGGAGGAAAGGCTTCTGCCTCCTACCGCGGAGCCTGATAAAGGTCTCCCCATGAGGACTCACCAGAGAGGCTGGCAAGAGCGTGGCTTTGGCCATATGGGGATCCAGCCAGGGGGTGAGCAGAGGACCAGGACCAAAGAAGAGAGAGAGACAAAAAGGCCAGGAGGAAAGAGGGCTCCTGGGCACCCATCCAAATCTGACTCTGTGGGATTACAAGGTCACCGTAAGAGAGTTCTTGAACAGTGCTCTGTGTTCAAATGCTTGCATGATTACACATGCTTAAGTTGGCAAGCTTTCTAGTGAGTAGCACCTCTGCACTTTGTATGGGATGACCAAATTTGTATGGATTTGGGGTGTTCCTGGCATGAAGCTGGGCAACCTGCCAACAGACCCTGAACCCTATCCTCTGCCTGGCTCACATGTGGTGAGCATTTGTCAAACCGATTTTTCCTCCCTGGAAGTAAAAAACCAGAAGGTCAAATCCATGATCTCTCTTATCCCAGGTATGCTGGGATTGTCAGCAGGCTGAGTGCCAAGACCCTGGCTTGGAGACTCTGAAGATGCACTCCCCGTCTGCAGGGATGTGGAGCTACAGGTGTGACTGAGCAGGCTCAGGGGAGGCCAGGGGGAAGCTGGCCTTGTTGGCGGCTAAATAAGATTTGCATGGACATAGCCAGGTTTATGCAGTTAGAGGAGGGCTGAATTTTTCTGCCCAAAACTCCTCGACTTTCTCACAGCCCAGGAGGAGGGAATTGGTGGGCCTCCAGTGGAAAACAGTGCAGGCTGCAGGAAATGCCAGGAGGTTTGAAGTCGGATCAAACTGCCTACATGATAACTTTAAATTTTTTTAAGAGTTGAACTTGGAGCAATTGATCTGGCGCCTGCTGCATGTGACAAAGAACATTGCCCTGCTTCAGACGCAGGGCACAGGTCGAAGGCAGTGATCTGGACAAGAGGAGAGGAGGGAGGGAAGGAAGGTAAGAAAAATGGAAGAAAGGAAGGGAGGAGAAAGAGAATTTGAATGGAAATTTAATCTGACCAATACCCAAATCTGGTTTCTTCCTCGCAGCATGAGGTGCCCTGATTGGATAAGGAATTCACGGCAAACCGTTTCAAACTGGCTAGTTTCTTTTTAGAGAACAAGGCTTCATTTGATTAGCTGCCCATTAAGTCATAGGAGAAGGGCTAGGAGGGTAAGGGAAGAGGACAGTCTGAAGCTGGTAAAGCAAGAATAGCTTCCCTCCTAAGGCCCACAATGTTCTCTGAACTCATTGTTCTCCTGTTAACAAATAGTGCAATGAAAACACTTTTAATTACTGAAATTCTCATTGATGGATGGATGGATGAATCTAACATTTATAGAGAGCCCATTAGGTGTGAGCACCACAAGAGGGCCTGGGACCACTACGGCAAATGAGGCGGAGACCCTGTGCCCCAGGCCCCCCAGCCCAGAGGGGAACACTGGCACATCTTAATAAGACAGCACATTCAGCTTTGCACAGGGACTACTCTAAAGCATGTGAAGGGCCACCTGTCCCAGACTGGGGATGGGTGGGGGAGGCTGTGACTCTATCCAAAGACTTAAATGTCACAGAACCACACACCTTCTGTAAGAGTTTATGCCATAGATGTCAGCGTCTTAGATGGCATCTTGCCCTCATCCAGCTAAGTCTGCCATTTGTCCTTCCATTCTGGTTATGATACAGTGGTAATAGTGAATATTTCCAATAGTGAATATTTCCTGGGTATGAGGTTTCTCGGTAGGGGTGGAGGAGCTCTCCCATGGTGTCTGTTAAGCACACCACAAAATCCCTGTGCACTGTGCATACTTAAAAATTAAACTTGTGAGGTTCCTGACACATCCTCATTCTCCACCTGCTTGTACCTATCACTGACAAGTGAGGTTCTTCCTTTTCATGTTCTGTAAAACCCCTAATATGTCTTATGAAATGTCGATCATTCACGCAGCAAATGTCCATCCAGTGCTTCCGTGTTCCCAACACTGTGTCAGGGCTGGGGACACAATGACGGGAAGGTGGATAGGAGCCTGCTCCCCAGAACTGATAGCAGCTTCCACAGGCTTCTGTGCATCACAGTTACCCAGGGCACTTGTTTTAAAATGCAGATGCCCAGGTTTGGTCTTCAGGAAAACTGGATTAAATGGCCCAAACAGGAAACTGATACATACAGTGGGGCTGTTTCACAATGATCCCCCTGGCCTTTAGAAAGGGTGGTGTGATGATCCAGGGGTCAATTCCTGAGAGCCCAGGTCTTCTAGAATGCAGGGGGAAAGGGGGGGATCATCTTCAGTCTTAGAGGTGCAGTCTTGACATGAGGCCCTGAAATCTAAAGGCACATGGCAAAGGATGGCCCCTGACATGAAAACTCCTGAACCCCTTTGGCTGGTTATTATTCCATTTCATCTAATTGCATTTTAAAATGCTCAGTGGGGGGGGGGGGCGGGGAATGCTTAGTCTTTTAATAAATTAAAAGCAGGTTTGCTTTTTAACCTGCAACAGGTTTTTTAAAGTCCTGCTGAGGGCGTGCTGCTCAGAGAGACAGAGTCTTCCTGGCCAAAGGTGATTAGTGGACATTTCCACCTCTGGAGTTGGGGTGGGGCGAGAGGGGCTTTGGTTGCCACAGTAACCTCTTCCTGATTGGAAGGAAGCTGGTCATTACAAAGGATGCCTAAAAATTCAGACACGCTCTTCTGTGCCAACCAATAAGGAGGCAGAGTGTGTGCAGGCACTCAAAGCTCATGGGACAGCAGGATGCAGCTTTTCTTGGCTCTGTCACTGAGAGATCGTGTCTGATGTTTCCTCTCTGACGGGCCATGATCAGGGACATCTGGATGCCCAGCAGAGCTGGATTTAGGGGCAGAAGAGCTAGACAGCTGTCCCAGTTAGCAATCCATGAGGGGTGCTAAAAGATCACGGGAATAAATCAGAAATATGGTACCGCTTAAGTTGGGTTTCCATGCATGACTCGATATAATTGGGAGAAACATAAACTCCAGCCAAAGTGCACCCATCCTTGAGTGAGACATAAAACACACTCCTGATGGGTATAGAAAGTTTTGGTGGCTTTACAGGCTGCTTTAGAGCCAGCATGCCAGTGCAGCTGGTGACAGATTCCAGCCCCGGCGCTGAGTTATATTAAGCACCACCATGGCTTAAGAAGGTATCTCAGCATTAGACAAGATGTGACTAGTTACAATTCCTCCTAAGATGTTTATATTTCCTTTTAGATTACAGGGCCATGTATTTACTTTGAATTGATTATTTGCAGTGTTACTTTTGGATGACTGCTATGCCATTGTACTGTTACTGTGCAGTTAATTCTGTTTTATTTCAGTTTTGTCTTAAAATGTAGATTAATTTAAATATTTTTTCACTGTAAAGATAACACATGATTATCTTCAAGACGTGCAAACTACAGAATTGTATAAAGATAAGAAAACTCCCATATAATCTCATAACCCCAGAGGCAGTGACAGTCAGCATACATCCTTCCAGTCTTTTTTCTCTAAGGGCAGCTGTCTTCTCTTTCAAAATATATTGATTTATGTATAGAGTTGGATTTATAGGCTGTTTATAGGCTATTTTCTAGGCTGACTCGACTACTTAACCGTGTATCATAGTGTTTTCTTTTCCCCACATTAGGTCAGTTAGGGTCCCAGCAGGAAACAAGTTTTCCTTTAACGTCCTAGGGATAGATTGGGATGAGAGGAGTTCTGAAGTTCTCCAGGAGGAGGCTGAGGGAACCTGCCCCCTCAAACCCAAAGGGTGAGGGAGGAAGCAGTTTCAGGAACGTGAAAGAAGTGGGCAGAGAAGGTAGGAGGAGGAGGTGGCACCTCGTCAAATTTGTGGCTTTAAGTGGAGAACAGCCCAGGAATGTAAACCTGCCCTCCACTCCTCCTGACCCACTTCCCATTAGACACACCCAGAAGGAGTTCAGAGGGCAGGAAGCCTGGAAGGTACAGAATGAATCTGGAAGGCAAGAGAAGAACATCTGTCAAATACGCTATATAAATAAATAAATAACTCCCTTGTATTCCTTCATAGGAAAGTACCATAAATCATTAAACCAAGTCCCTGTGAATTATTTCTGATTATTTTTTAAATCGTTATAACCAGTGCTGCAGTAAATATTCTTACACATACATTTTTGGCTGTATCCCTGATTATTTTCTCACGATAAATTTTTAGGGATGGCATGCCTGGGTCTGAAAAATCTACATTTTTAAGACTTTTCAAACCTATTGCCAAATAGCCCTCTGGAATGCTGTTATGCCAATGTAAATGCCCGAGAGAGATAAAAACAGAGTCACCTAGAGAACTGGCTGGGCAGCGGTACAAAAGGCCGCAGCCAGGCTGTAGGCCCTGCCTGGAGACCATGGGTGTGAAAGTTGCACCTCTCCCCCCTCCTCCATGAAAACTGACCTGTTGTCAAGAAGAAAGAAAGCTTCACAGTCAATTCACTCAAGGGTTACCAGGAGTGTCTGAAAAAGGGCGGTGAGGTGATGGCCACTGGGTGGGAATTTCATTTCAATTGACCCCATTGACCTAAGGCCAACCGGTAGTAAACAAAAGTGACGGTCATATCAGGCTCTTCACTTTGGGGAACTGTTGCAGCCAGCCAAGACAGGGTCAGGGCAGGACTGGTGTGCAAATGAGAAGCCAGGACAAGGTGGGGCACCAGGGTGAGAGAAAGAGAAGTGGAAAGAGGAGAAGGAGGAGAAGGTGGGGGAGAAGGAGGAGGGTAAGGGAGAAGCGAGGGGACCAGGAGGGTGTAGGAGGGTGTACCCGGGAGCTGGGCTGAGGGCCCAGGAAATGAAGCTCCCTTCCATGAATACAGCCCCCATCTGAGTCCTATCGTCTCCCCCTCCTTCAGGAGAATAAATAAGACCCTGGGGGGCCAGAGACCACCGCCATTTTTGTGCATCAAGAAAAGGGGGTATAGGTTTTAAGATCTCACCGGATACAACAGTCTTGTGAATAAAGCTGACTGTATTTGTTCCTCGGCAGGTAAATAACATAAATATTTGATGAGTGGTTTGTATATTCAATATAAAGAGATAACAGGCCAAGTCTAAGCAGGCATACATACGTATATAGACGTGTAGCTTATTACCGATTGATAGGAATAGCAATATTCACAACAGCCAACTTCCGGAGCACACTCTGTGCCCTTGGTGCCAAGCCCTTCACCGACACTAAATAATTCAATCCTCTTGACTTCTGCATGAGGATCATATTGGGTGTCAGGAGACAACTAAGGTGACGGTCCCATCACACATAGGTCCCAGGTCCTAAACTTGCTCCTGACTTGTTCCCTCCCATCTCTTTCCCCACTGCAGATAAACTGGGCAGGACTGCAAATGATGCCACAAAGGGCTGGATGCTGCTGGGGCAGGTAGACAGTCATCCAGCCTTTCATTACTACCTAACATTTAAGAGTCAGAAAGTGTGCTAGGCACAGGGATACTACAGCGAACAGAGTCTCTGCTCCCAGGAAGCTATGCCAGTGGGAGAGACAAGGGACTTATTTTTTTTGCCTCAGTTTCTCTTCACTGGGGTTCCCTCACCGGGAAGGCTCTTGTCCTGGGTGTCTGACTAGCCACGGCCTCCCCCGGGCAGGCCTGTGCTCTCTGCTCCCTCCTCCAGACGTCTCCTCCAGCCGCCCTATCTAAAGCAGCACCCCTCACCCCCACTCCCTTATTTTTCTCTTGTTACCCTCTGACATACACGCATGTGTGCATTTCTGCAGACAGCTGTTTATTCTCTGCCTCTCCCACACAAGAGTAACATTCCGAGTCCCTTGCAGGAGGGCAACTTTGGTGCCATGTTTGGGTGCGCGAGTCCCTGTCTCAGGCCCTGCTAGTGTATCCCTAGCCTACATTGTCAAGGTTCTCCGTAGCAAGCAAAAGAGAGCGGTCTGACTAACTCGGGTGAAAGCAAAATTCACTGGGAGACAGAAATTCTGGAGCACAAGGCCAGAACCAGGGAACGTGAAGACAGAGAGCCAGAAGCAGAGCCCAGGTCGCCGTGGGAGACGTGTAAGGACCCTGCAGTGAGATGGCTGCACCCCTAGGCTTTCAGTGACCGCCAGTAACTTAGAAACCACATCTGTTTCTCTCTGCCTCTCCCGCCAGATTCAGAGTCCTGTGTGATTGACTGAGCCCGAGTCACCACTCTCCCCCGGCTTTGGCTTCCACAGGGTGAGGTGGTAAACTGAGACCCTCTAAAGTAACACACAGTGGAGAATTCCTACTGATTGAAAAAAGGAGTAGATGCCAGAGGGCAAAACCTCTCCATAAATAGCTATAATATAAGCAGAGAGTGCCAAAAATGTATATATCAGTGGGAAGTGGCCTCATTCCCAAAATAGTGATGGAGACTCAGTAACTTTCCTTATAACAGGTTACTTATCCACAGGCCCAAAATCTGGACTCTGGAAATTCCTCCTTCTGCTCATACCTGGGCACAGCCACACACACAGGTCAGAACAAGCCAACATCTTAAGGGCTGGGCTGTCATAGGGATCAGGGACACCAGGGCTGGATGTGGGTGCTTGAGGTGACCATGAGAAGCCAGGGTGAAAGGTTCCATGGGCTGTGGTAGAATCCGTGGGAGGCAGTTACTCCTGAATCAGGATAACTAGCTGCCTTCCTAGGCTTCTGTCCTATCACTTATAGGCCTTTCTTTCTTTTGACAGCCTCTCCTGAGTCTGTCTTCCAAGTCTGTTAACCTCAAGTCTGTCTTCCAAAGGACAGACTCTTTTTTTCCTCTGAAAAATAGAAAAGGACCCTGGAAACTGACACATCCCTTTGTTTATTCTTCATGCACCTCCTATCAGGGGCCTGGATAAACGACGCTTCCTTCACAGACATCCGTGGCCCCTGAAACCGGATTCAGAGCAGTGTAGAGACCCACAAGTCATGCTTGGCTCCTCGGGGCAGCCCGCATGACTGGGAGAAGAGGTCTGGTCTGGCTTTAACCAGGGGATCCTGACGCACAGACACCAGCAGCTCCTCACCTGCTGCCGTGAGGAAGCACACAGGATTTCCGGCTGCAGAGGAGACGCACAAACACCCCCACGAGATCTCAGGGCCGAGCCCCTGCAGCCTTCACAGTGCCCCAGAGACCAGGCAGGGGGCCCCTGCCCCGTGGCCAAAGAAGGGCCTCACCTATTTTTAAAAGCTCTCCGGAAATACACTTGCCTCCCACGCTGCCTCGCCACCCACTGGCCCTCGGGGCTTCTGCTCTGGCTTCTGCCCAACCGCTGTCCTGATGGAGCCTCAGGAAGGACCCCAGGGACCTCCCCCTCAGCCACAAATCCAGCAGCCTCTCCTGGTCTTTGTCCCCAGCCTGGTCAGCATCTGACAGGAAACCTCTCCGCTCAGTCTCCGTGGCAGGAAGCTCTGTTCTCTACCCTTTCACCGTGGCCCGTCCCTGCTCCCTGCGTCCAGCCCCTCCCTTCCATCTCACCTGCCTGGCTCCCCACCTGCACCTCCACGCAGGGGGTCACAGCCGTGTCTCTTGTGAGCACCAGCTCTGATCTGCCACCCCTGTGGGCCACGTCCTGCCAGGTGCCGCTTCTGCGTGCCCAGAGAGCCCAGACCGAGCTGGTCATTCTCTGTTCCTGATCTGTCCTCGCGTCACCCCTTCCTCTCTAGTGGTTCCACTAGTGTACATTTGCAAAATCCTACTCTGCTCTCCGGCCTATCCAGCAGGTTACCTCCCTAACCCAGCTACCAGATTCTCTCTGTACAACACTTCTCTATCACCGTCTTTCTAGTCCCAGCAAGTGCTATTTTCTGCTCTTTCCCACACCGTTGCAATAACTTCCTAACTGATCCACCTCTTCTCCCTTTTCCTCCCTCTCCGCAGTCTATGTATTTTTTTAAGTGACAGGTTAGTTTATTGATGGAAAGATTGAGAAGCAAAAGAGGGGAACAGAACCTCCAGCTGCAGGGGAGACCCCCCCCCCGATCTATGGTCTATGCTTCGCCGAGGGTATTCTCCTTAAAGTTCCATCAAGAAGGCTCTATTTGGTCACTCTCTGCTCTCAAACCTGCAGTGGCTCCCATGCCTAATAGAAAGTCCTAAGCCTGACCTTAAACTCTTTGGAAGTCAAGGCTGTCCAGATCCACTTTCCGTCACTTCCCCTTTTTGTACTTTAGTTTACTTCAATTCCCACTCATCTCAAAATACTGTCTTGTCATCTCCAGGATTTTTGCTCAAGCAGGACCTTCCTCATGTAATGCCTTTTTTGTTTTTTTACTCGCATCTACCAAAGATGGTAGAAATACCATCTTTCTCTTGAGGCTCATCTCAAATACCACTTCTTTCTGCCTTTCTGCAGCCAGGAGTGCTTCACCAACCCTGCGCTCGCTGGGCTGGCTGTGTTTCCCTCAACACACCAATCCCACCCGACCCCATGCATAAATGTGTGCCTCTTGCCCTGCTAGGGGCCCTCGGGCAGGGATATTGTCCTACGAGGAGTACTTTGCTCACACTTGATGTGTTGAATTAAGTCCCCAGGCTTGATAACCACACACTTGTTTACTTCCCACTCTTTGCAGATAAAGTCCAAAGTATAGAATCACAGGGACTGCATGAAAGTAAAGGATATGGTAATATGTCCTGTTCATGTCCAAGGGTGCAGGTCAGAATGCAGATCAAAACCCAGCTCTGACCATCGCGGGATAGATTTTACTTAATCTTATGGAAAATATTTGAGGGACTTAACGAGCCTGGGAAAGGAGGCGGGGGCAAGTGAGAGGGAGCCAGAGCGGCTGCTGTCAAGAAGCACTTTCTTCCTGTAACCGTATCCCCCGGGACCGGGCCAGTACGGCTGCCTAATCGCCCTGTCCGCGGCCACGCAGGATATGATTACTGGCATCAGATGCAAGCACATGTTTCTGTGCTATTAATCTGAGTGGGGCTGGAGAGCTGAACAGGGAGCCGCAAGGGCATTGCCGGGTTGGTCTGGTTACCACCTCAAAGAAGAGCAGGAGAGAGGGGGAGGACGGATCTAGCAGCTTCGGAGGGAGGCCCTACTACGGAAGCGAAGGGGGATGAGAAAAACACACAGAGAAAGTTCCTGCCGTGTGGAGGCTGAGTCCCCTCAGCTGTTACAAGACGGGTCTGGGGGTGGGGGGTGTACACACACACACAGACACACACAGGCCTTGCAGAGCGACCTATGGACTCGGAGCGTCTCGGCCATAGGGTGTTGGCAATCGGCCCGACTCCCCCAGCGAGCACTGCCCCTGGGCGTGTACACAGTACAGCAACCCACCGCACAGAAACCTGCCTCGTGCACAGTCACCAGCTGAACGGGAGGCCGCAGCACGGTAATGAAGACGTGAACAGCGAAACACAATGCCAGATGACAGTGGTGACATCTGAAAGCCATAATTTGTAGCTCAGCGTATTTTGTTCCAGGTACCAGAGCCTGCACAAACGCTCACTGACTTGTCTCTCCGAAGCAACATCTCTGCTGGGCTTGGCCGGGGGCCAGGTGGTCTTCGCCTTGCCAACAGGTTGCTGCTACGGAGAGCTGGGGAAGTCTCCTCTCTGTCGTCTGATGGAGCCGAAATGGAGGAACAGGGTAGCTTTCAACACACACTTTACTCCTGAAATATGAGTCGCTTAAATTACTTGTTTTCCCTCAATCCAATCATGGTGTCCTGGCCGAACATTGCAAAGGGTGGCTGAAGGTGCCAAGATGATTTCAGCCAAGCTTGGGGGCTGCTGGAAAGGAAAGATTACATATACTATGGAGCCCAGAGGTACCAGCTTTAGCTCTGCGGTTGGGACTCTGCCTTCTTTCAATCTATGGCTGCTCCAGCCTTCTTTTTTCCCTCCTCCTCATTGCTACCTTCTGAGAACCTCAGGAATGCAGACAAGCCATTTCTTCACATGTAGGCCTTCAAATTAAAGGTTACATTTTCAGTCCTACCTAGCTCCTTGGCAGGTAAGTGGAATCACTGCATAAGTGAAGGCTTATAAATGGCAGGGGAGGGGGCTCCACCGAGCAGGCAGGATTCTGCTTAGCACCAAGGATCTGGGGAATTCAAAGTCTGGGCACAGTGGCCTTTTCAACTGCATCAGTCCTCCCTGCTGGGCCTCCACTCAGCAGCCCTGTGCACCTGCCGACCCGCCATTCTGGACTGCCTTCCTGCCAGGGCCTGTGAGGTGGGCGGGGAGGATAAAGTGACTGTTAACAGCTGGGGTCTTAACTCCTAGCCTAGGTCCCTAAAAGCACAGGCTGAAAAACAGTATAAGCTGCCACCAAAACACAACCCCCATGTTGACAGCTCTGGGACCCTTTTCACTTGCACAAAGGGTTGGCCTCAAGGAACAGTGAGGGGCCAACTGGAGCTTCCCTGCAGGATTGGGAGGCTGGTGGGAGGTGCTGCCCCTACCCAGGGCACCTAATCCCCTCCAGGAAGGCTCGGCCCAGGACATCGGGGGTGACTCTGGGAGTAGGTGTAGGGGGAGCTCAGCTTCCACAGGGCGCTGGTCTGAGGGCAGCCTGTAGAATGGACTGAAAAGCCTGTTCAGCACATACTTTGCAGAGAGAGGGATCTGATCCAAGCTCCTCAGATCCCAAACACTTTGCCTCCCAGACAACAGTACACACTCTTCACAAGCAGTGGACATCAGGTCACTTGGGAAACTGGGGGACAAGTTTCTGTTCCCTTTTGATTATAAACATTTTAGATTTCTTTTCATATTTACATTTTATTGGGATATAATTCCCAAATAACATGAAATTCACCCTTATTAGGGTACAGTTCTCTCAGTTTTGCAAATGCATGAATTCATGTAACTGTCACCACAATCAAGATAGAAAACATTTCCATCATTCCAAAAAGTTCCCCCATGACTCTGTAATTAAGTCTGGCTCCTCAGCCTCTATCCCTGGCAGCCACTGATTGGGGTTCTGTCCCTATAGTTGTGTCGTTTCCAGAATGTCATTTAAATACACAGAACCACATAGTACATAGCCTTTTGAATCTAGCTTCTTTCACTTAGTATGACTCATTTTATATATGTATGTGTATGCGTGTATAGATGTGTGTATATATACAGGGTGGCCATAAAGTTTGTGTGCAACGGCCATTCAAACTTTATGGCCACCCTATATATCTGCTGCATGAATTTGTAGCTTATTTCTTTTCTATTGTTGAGAAGTATTCCAATGTATGTGTGTACCACACTTTATTAATCAGTACCCAATTGGAGAACATTTGGTTTATTTCCATTTTGTGGTGATTATGGGCAAGTTACCGTAAACATTCAAATGCAGGTTGCTTTGGTTTGCATGTTTATCCCTACAAAACACATTTAATCCTCACTGAGGCAGTACTGAGAGGTAGGGGGCTTTTAGAGGTGTTTGGGTCGTGAGGGCTCTGCCTCCATGAATGAATTAATCCATTATGGATTAAAGGATTAATGGGTTATCATGGGATGGACTTGTTTTAGATATTACTATAAATAGCACTTTATTTGAAAGTATATTTGTGTCATTTCAATTTATTAATGTTTGTTGCTAATATATAGAAATACAATTGCTTTGTCCACTTTTTGAGAAGAGGAAGAGAGACCTGAGCTAGGACACTCAGCTCATCACCATGTGACATCTTGCGCCACCTCGAGACTCTACAGAGAGTTCCCACCAGCTAGATGGCCCTCATGAGGTGCGGCACCTCAACCTTGAACTTCTTAGCCTGTAAGAAGTACGTATTGCTTTGTAATAAATTACCCAGCCTCGGGTATTCAGTGATAGCAACAGAAAACAAACTAAGATGCAGTTTTTTGTGTGACTGTTAAGTTTTCATCTCATACCTAAGATTGAGATTGCATGTCTAGAAAGTGCACATTTGATTTTATAAGAAAGTGCCAAACTGTTTTCTGAAATAGTTATACATTTTATTCACACCAGCCGTGCATTACGGTTTCAGTTGTTCCACATCTACTTGTTATTGTCAGGTTTCTTTTCATTTCTTTTCTTTCAGCCATTCTAGTTGGTCTATAGTTGTACTTCAATGTGGTTTTGATATTTGTATTTCCATAACGACTGGTGATATTGAACATCTTTTCCTGCGTTTATTTTCCACTCATCTAGCTTCTTTGATGATATCTGTTAAAATTTTCTGGCCTTTTAAAATGTAATTGTGTGTTTTCTTATTATTGAGTTGTGAGAATTCTGTATAGAGTTGCCCTTCAGTATCTTCTGGGAGTTGGTTCCAGGACACATATGTATACCCAACATACTCAAGGTCCTGCAGAACCCATGCATGGGGAACATTGGCCTTCCATGTACACAGCTTTGCATCCCACAAATAGCATGTTTGGTTGAAAAATTCCGTGTATAAGTGGACTTGTACAATTCAAACGTATGTTGTTCAAGAGTCAACTGTATTCTGCATATAAGCCATTTATCAGGTACGTGCTTTGCAAATATTTTCTCCCAGTGTGTGGCTTCTACAATTTTTTTAGCACTATCTTCCAAAGAGCAAAAGTCTTCCATTTTGATGAAGCCAAATTTACTCAATAGGTTGTTTTTGTTTTTATATGTAAGAAGTCATTGCTTAACTTGGGGTACAAAACTTTTCCCTTATAAGTATTATAGAGGTATAAGTTCACGTTTCTAATGTAGGGGGGAGTGTGTGTGTGTATATATGTGTATAATTCTTCCAGCACCATTCAATGAAAGTCTATTCTTTCTCTATTGAATTGCCTTTGTACCCTTGTCCAACATTAGCTGATACAAATGTGCTTATATTTTTAGACTCTCTACTCTGTTCAATTCATATGTTACCCTTTCACCAATATAAGACTATCCTAATTATTGTGGCTTTTGAATCAGTCTTAAAATAAAGTAGCATGGGCCCTCAAATTTTTGTTTGTTTGTTTGTACCTTGTTTGGCTATGCCAGTTTCCATATACTTTCTTTTTCCATGTTAGATTAATATAAGTGTACATACAATTAGGAGACGTTATTTGCGTTTGATAGGTGAAGTCCAAATTGCAGTTAGCCATTCACCCAAGAGGTGCGCTATATACCCCTGCATTGTACTCAATGGTCGAGAGGTTATCACAGCCCTCCCCCTCCCTCCTAATCCCTTCTTCAATTTAATTGCATTTTTCTCTCATGTGGGCGGATAATTGTTCATCTACTAATTTCATATTAATATTGAATACACTGGATGCTTGCTTTTTTCATTCTTGTGATACTTTACTTAGGAGGCTGTTGTCCAATTCCTAATCACCTTATGGACGTCCACAAAAACTCTTGCTAGAAATTTTTGGGGTTGCATTAGTTTAGAGTTTGAGAAGGACTAATATCTTAACAATATTGAAATTTTTAATCCATAAACATAGTATATGTCCCCTCTCTCCATTTATTTAGATCTTTGATTTATTTTGTCAAAGTTTCATTGCTTTTAAATACAGACCTTACATATTTTAAAAATATTTTAATCTAACTATTTAATGTTTAGATGTTATTGTAAATAGCACTTTATTTGAAAGTGTATTTGTGTAATTTCAATTTACTAATGTTTATTGCTAATGTATAGAAATATGATGGCTTTGCCATGCCAAACTTTTTTTATTATTAAATCATAGCTTTTGAGATGATCACATAGTTTTTCTCCTTTAATCTTTTGTATGGCGAATTGCATTGACCAATTTTTAAAATGTTAAACCAATGTTGCAGTCCCAGAGCAAGCTCCACTTGATCATGGTGTATTGTCTTTTTTATATATTGCCAGGTTCAATTTTCTAACTTTTAGTTGATGAATTTGGCATTTATGCTCCCAAGCAATATCGGTTTGTAATTTTCTTGTCATGCAAAACCTCCTTTACCTTTCCCTGAGTTCCGCGGGTGTCAGGGTGTGTTGCTCACCTCAAGAGCTCTTACGACGCTCAAGGCTTCTGCTCCATGGGAGAGAAAGCTTTGCGCCTTTCCTCAGAAGCAGCTGTCTCTTCCTCCCAGTCTGCGCCCCCAAGTCTCCCACTCTGCCCCTCGTCTTACCTGTGAGCACCTAGGAAAGGATCCTGGAGAAGAGTCTTATGACTGTGGGTTTTACACCATCACAGTAGCCAAACTCATTTTTTGCAATTAACTAAAAGTTTAAACTCTTCATACCCATGCCATACACATGACATCTCTTCCCCCTGTGCTCTGCCATAGCTGAGCCAGTATTCGTGCCCATCTTTTCTAGATAGAGCCTGTCTTCCCTTAGATTTCAAATTATCTGCTCTACTCAGATTTTTCTTCTTGTTAACTTTGTTTGTCTGTTTGTTTTGAGACAGAGTCTAACTATGTCACCCTTGATAGAGTGCCATGGCGTCACAGCTCACAGCAACCTCAACCTCTTGGGCTCAAGTGATTCTCTTGCCTCCGCCTCCTGAGTAGCTGGCGCCTACCACAATGCCTGGCTATGCCTCGCTCTTGCTCAGGCTGGTTTCAAACCCATGAGCTTAGTCATCCACCCTGGCCTCCCAAGTGCTAGGATTACAGATGTGAGTCACTATGCCCGGCCTAACTTTTTGTTATCGTTGTTGAGACAGAGTCTCACTCTATCACCCTAGGTAGAGTGCTGTAGCACCATAGCTCATAGCAACCCCAAACTGTTCTCCAGCTATGTTCTAGGCACCACTTTTAGTGGCCATACAATTTTTAATGTAGCCTCTTCTGTGGCAATGCATATTTCTTTAATACAAATTAGTAGTTCACCTATGATCATCAAACAGGGCAAGAGTCAGGATAATACAGAAGGTGTGTTGGTTCTTATGACACCTCCCCCAGCATGTTAATGCTTTGAAGCAATTTGAAGCAAACTTTTTAAAAATTAAAATTACAGTTTTTTAAAAGTATGTCAAATCTCAGGGGGAAAAAATCTCAAAAATCTACAGTGTTACCTTTCTTTCAGTTCAAGTATTGTCTGATTTAGTGGCTTCCTGTACCCTCTGCTTTCACAATCTTAAGCTAAAAGCTGCAGAGATAATATGTTCTGTGTTAAAACAATGAATTAATGAAGAAGGCTATGCCCTAGATCCAAATTTTAATATTGATGAAAATGTTCTCTATCAGAAGTGAATGGCCTCCAAGACAAATTTCAAAAGAAGAAGTAATAGCCTTAGGCTTCATATGCCTGTATATTTACTTATGTCAGTATTTTTATTAGGATTACTAGTGATTTTTATGAATAATCTGGTTCCAAATTTCCATAGGTTTGAGTGGCTTGTCCCAGTCCTATTTCCCCCATAAGCTTTGGTTATTTGGGTGCATAATTTTTCAGAATAGGAGTTTTTAAGAATGCAAAAATAGTAATATAGCAAAGTAAATACTTTAATATGTAATTTTTCAGATCATAAAAGCAATACATACTCATTATTAAAAATTTTAAATACAAAGAAAAGTAAAGGGGAAAAATTCAATAATTAGTAATGATCTTACTCAGAGATAACTTTTTAATGTCTTGCAAATTTTTTCCAGTTTGCATATACTTATTTTAAACATAATGGGAATTAAGAAACCACATTTTTTAAAACTGAAGAATGCAAACTATTAAAAAAATAATAATTTCTGCATCAATGAGGGAGCAGAAACTCAGGGAAAGTTCACACATACCCTCCATTAAAGAGCCCTCCCACCCTGAGAAAGTAACTCTTCATAGCAGAAAATGGGTACATACATTCAGATTTTAATCCAAGTGAAGTTAAAACAGATGGAAGCCAATTCATGATGATTTTTAAGCTCCCAAATCTATATTAGTCAGGGTCTCTAGAGAAACGGAACCAATGGGATATATTATATATAGATATATAAGAAGAGATTTATTATGGGAATTGGCTCGTGCTTTATGAAGGCCAAGCGGTCCCACGATATGCCATCTGCGGGCTGGAGAAACCAGTCCTGTGAATCAGACTGAGTCCAAAGACCTGAGAAGCAGGCTGGGGTGGGGGTGGGGATGCTGGTGTAAGTTCCAGATTTTGGAGGCCCAGGAAGAGAAGGTGGATGTCCCAGTTCAAGGAAAGAGTCCTCAGGTGGCGCCTATGGCTCAAAGGAGTAGGGTGCTGGCCCCATATGCCAGAGGTGGCGGCAAAAACCACAAAAAAATAAAAAAGAAAAGAGTTCTCCAGACCTAAGGACCTTGACATTTTGGACTTCCAAATTTTAAAAGGCATTTTTCTGAATCAAAAGCATAAAAATGTATGACTTACATAGAATCAATTAAAACTTTTTTTGGCATACATGCTGTTGAAAGTAATCCATACTGCAGCCTGACAGCAAAACTCCAGCACTAATTGCATGATTGTGTGACTGCTGCATCTGCCAGAGAAATGCTCTTCTACAATGTTCTCCCCTCCCCAGTCTTGAACTTGGGAATTCCGTAAATGAACAGGAAGAAACAAGCAGGGAAAAACATCTGGAATAATTCAAGGAAAATTATGTGGATATCTCATTGACATAGTGGTCTACCCACTGCAAAAGGCCTTTGAAATTTATCATTATTTTTTTTATTTTCGCCCATAGGACAAGATCCTCCTTCCCTTCCCTCTCCCTCATCAAAAAGAGAACACTCAGAAAATAATCTGGAAATTTTCTGGCCTCTAGATAAAGGCTAATGTTAGCTCCATTTTGTGTGTCTGTGTGAGAGAGAGAATATCACTTTGTCGCCTTCAGTAGAATGCTGTAGCATCATAACTGACAGCAACCTCAAACTCCTGAGTTCAGGCAATCCTCTTGCCTCAGCCTCCTATGTAGTTGAGACCACAGGTGCCCAGCTAGTTTTAGAGACCTGGTCTTGCGCTAGCTCAGACTGGTCTTGAGCTCCTCAGCTCAAGTGATCCATCTGCCTCAGCCTCAGCCTCAGCCTAGAATGCTAGGATTATAGGTGTGAGCCACCATGCCCAGCCTAGCTTCATTTCTTGATTAAAAATTACCCCTCAACAAGATGTGGGGTAGGGGAATGAGGGAGTAAGGAAAAGGGAAGAGAGGTGGATGGGGGGTCCTCTTGGCCACGGGACACAATTATAAGAGGGACTTTACCTAACAAATGCAATCAGTGCAGACTAATTCTTTGCACCCTCAATGAATCCCAAATAATAAAAATTAAAAAAAATTAGTTTTCAGTCAACATGCTTACATGGATGGGCCTACACAAGCACACACACAAACACAAGCACACACAGTTACTACTAGAAAAGGTAAAACTGGCATTGGGTTTCAAAGCAAACAAGCCACTAACCCATGGGGATAAGGGCAAATGGTGGGGTAGGTAAGTGCCTATAACCACTAGACGTAGGGAGTCTATTTTTGATTGCATTTCTAATTTACTTTGATTTACTAGAACTAATTTGCAATAGTGACTGGCAGCCAGCCCTTGAAAAAAGTGCTTCTAAATTTAAAATTCAATTTTAATTCATTTCAACAAATGCTTATTGAACCCTTTCTACCCGCCAGGTAGAACGCTAGACCCTGGGGATAGAGATGTGGACAAGAAACATGGTGGCCTGGCCCACAGTCTAGAAGAATGTCAGAGTTAAGATTGCGCACTGATTTTCCTCCGAATACATCTACTACAAAATACTTTCTAGGACTCTAGCAACCGGCCCCAACTTGGCCAATCATCTGGGGTTGCCCAGGGGATCATCTTCGGATGACTGGTCATGCAACATGCCCTCTGGTAGTGGCAAGGTCTGCAGAGAGATGGAGCCACTGGGCCTGCAGAGACCATGCTAGCGGTACAGGTGGGGACAGCCACAGCAACTAAGGCTCAGAGGTAGCACTGCATCATCACAGCCTCACCAGGCAAGCTCTGTAGCTGAGTTTGAATATTGTTCAGAATGTGCAGGCCCTACAAAGGCTCAGCAACTCTGTGAGCTAAATGTTTATCCCTTTATTACGTTCCTTTCCTGCTTAAATTAGCCAGAATCTGTTTCTGTTGCTTGCAACTCAGAATCCTGACTGATACACCTGGTCAGCCTTCTGCCTGCTGAGAGTTAGCTGTTCCATTTCAAATCACATGCAGAAAAATACCTGGAGAAAATGTGGATTATGTTCTATATTGCTCTGACATGTTTTATTAACTTAAGGAAGCCCTTTCAACCAGTGGTTCTCAGCCGCAGTGCTGGGTCGCAGAAACGTATCATCAATCAACTATAGACGATGCCTCTACAGTCTGTTATAAATAAAGAACTGAAATTTAGGGATTGTGTTTTGCTGTCAAATTAAAACTGATTCAGTGGCATCACTGTCACTCACTTGCATTTACATATGCTTTCCCGGGCTGGAGAAAAAGAGTGGAACAAGAGTACTGGAGATGTTTGCATGGGCTATGGTTTATTCTATTTGGGCTCAACGTGAGAAGCGTCTTAGGTGTGGCTGACATCTGCATGAAACTACCTTCCCAGATGTGGAGGGAGCCCAACCTGCAAGTGCTCAGCAAACGCTGCACAGTGAGCAGAGACTGTCTAGGGAGGGCTGGATCTGCAGAACTCTGCTCACTCAGGGCACACTTGTTCCTCGCAGGTGCCCACCACCGACTGCGGTGGCTGTGGTATCAATGCATTCAACAGCAGCCTTTCATATCAAGTCACAGAACACACATCACAGGGGCCCAGTTTAACTGGAGGACAAGGAAATGTTTTAAATTCTAGAGCTGCTCCGAGGCATATGAGACCAGTCACGTTGTAGCAACCTTTCTTTACTATTTCTATGTGTGCTCTCTATGCACAGCTGTTGCAAGGTACGACATTATACTTTGCCCAGACTCCGACACCTGTTGTAGGCAATTTGGAATAAAAACAAGTTGGTGGGGAACATGGGAAGATATGAGAGCACATTTCATTCACTGGAAATACCTCCGCAGACTGTTTCATTCCAGCAAACTCTGCAACCATTCTTCTTTGTCATTATTTGCCAAGAGAGGGGGGGGAAATAACACATCTCTTTTTATAGAAAACAGATCAGTGCCTTGTGGTCCAGAGGCTGCAGACACAGGCCTCTTTTGCTTACTCTCTCCCGGCCTGTTCTCCCGTCTCTTATTCGTGCTAGTATTTTCTCCACCCTTTCAATTTGTCACAGTTGCCTTTCCCAAGAGAGCTTTCATTTCCTCTTGTTTCTCTGTCCTGCGCTCCCTCCCTCTCCCTTTTTATGAGAGAACACACAGGCCCTGGCAGACCCGGCAAAGGAAACAAATTAAGGGCACAGGCCCCTCGGGGATGGACATGTCTGGCTTTGTGAACAGAAGGGAGACCTGGTGTGGGTGTCCACCTAGCAATCCCTGTGGTGCCCTGCTCAGAGCTTACCTGTGACCCCCTGCCTCAGATTTGTCTTCTTGACCATGAGATTGCTTAGGACAGATTCAAAAGGAGCTGGGAGGTCACTGACACCTAGCGGGATAGGAAAGAGAGATTAGGGAAGGGCGAGGCAGTGCACCCGCACCCTGCATTGGTGATCCTACTAAAGCCGAAGATTCATCTGATGATGTGCAGACTGCTTTTTGGTGTTCTTCTTTCTGCTCTGAAAATGGAAGAGCTGCATCTAAATTCTTTATCAGCCAGTTACAAGGCTGGGGATTTAGAGGCTGGGCCCAGAGCCCAGAGGAAAACACTGAACAAAGAGATGTGAGGCATTCAGGGTAGAGGGTCTGCCATGGAAGAAAGAGAACTGGGTTTAGAGCTAGACACACCTGGGTTCAAATCCCAGCAGCTCTGCCTGACAATAATTTGATCCTGGGAAACTCTGTTTCTTAGAGCTTTAGTTTTATCATCTTCAGAATGTGGATCACAACAACTTCCTTGCAGGGTATTGTGTGGGTTCAAAAAGATTGTGTGTGTAAAGTGCCTCGTGAATTCCCTGACTATTATTTAATAATAACACAATGAACTATGGCAAATATTTTCAATACACATTATACCGTTGGAATCGTAGCCAAATGGCCATAGTCAAATTTCAGTTGGAAAGGTTCTACCTGTACTTCTATTTCTTCTTCTTTAACAGCTTTACTTGTAAAAAATTGAGTGGTTGCGGCTATGAGGACTTGGAGGTGAGCAACATCTATTATATCAGACAGGAAGGGGAGATTGGGGGAGAGCAAAGAAATGCACCTGCACTCTGTGTCACTGGACAAGCCCCAGCCCCTAGACGGTGGCCCCTCGGTCAGCATTGAGCAGGTTGGTTTCTGGAGATCTGTTAGACATCTGGAGACCTTGATGTCTGTTACTGGAAAATGCAGACAGATGAAAACATGAAAGGCAAAGAGGGAAAGAGAGCTTTGGGCATCTCCTCGCCACCAGCCCTGCATCTCGGGGACCAACACAGGCTGTCTGCAGGCTGCTGATGGGAGCGGCCTCCCCCACTCAGATTTCTCTTTCGTGCTTTTCTCTTCCCAGGGGATTTGGTCTCTATGTGCAGCCTTCTCCCCAAAGAAGCCACTTCTCTTCCCATCACCTGACCTCTTGCTCATTTTCCCCACATGCCAGCCGCCACTCTTTGAAGGAGCTTCCAGCCCACAGAGGAGAAAGGGCAGCTGGAGGGTGCTCAGTAGAGGCACAGAGAGGCACCCACCTCCCTTGCTGGCTCTCAGGTTAGACCTGAAACAACCACAAGCTCAAGTGGGACTGAGCAAAACAGAAGGAGCAAATTTCACATGTTTGCCAGACCTGTGTCTCTAGAAGCCTCATTATGCCCGAGTGTCTGGTAAATAGAAAGGACCTATTGACACGATTTGCAGGGTTAGTGTGGAAACAGAAACCTGTAAAAATAGCTGTAAAATTATAAAGAAAAATTACCCTAGAGAAAGATGATTAGTATTCCCACGCTGAAAATTTCATTTCAGCGTGAATCAATCTCTGTTCTTCCTGTTTCTTTTTTAAATAGCTTTATTTGCATAGAATTGAGGCACAATAAATTGCACACATTTAAAGTGTAAATTTGATGAGATGTGACATCTGTATACACTTGTGAAATTTTCATCACAATCAAAATTATGGATGTAGCCATCCCTGCTAAAAGTTTCCTTATACTCCTTTTAATTTATTCTTCCTACCCATCAGCCACTGACATTTTGTTTTGTTTTATTGTCATTATAGTTTGTGGGGGGTTTTTGTTTGTTTTGTTTTGTTTTTGTAGTTTTTGGCTGGGGCCAGGTTTGAACCCACCACCTCCAGCATATGGGGCCGGTACACTACTCTTTGAGCCACAGGTGCCCCCTATAGTTTGTGTCTTATAAAAATGGAATTATATAGTACATACTTATGTTTTGGGGGGTCTGGTTTCTTTGGATTTACATAATTATTTTGAAATTCATCCATATATTTTCAAGCATCAATATAATAATTTATTTTTGTCATTGTTGTCGAGTAAAAATCCATTGGACAGATAAAACACATTTTTTAAACTTTATTTTTGTTAAATTGTTAACTGTATATATTTATGGGGTGCAATGTAATGATTTGATATATAATGTGGAATGCTTAAATCAAACTGATTAACATAACCATCACCTCACTTCCTTATTTTTTGTGGTAGGACATTTATAATATACTCTAGGTGTTTTGAAATGTACCCTTGTATTGTGCACATTAGACTAGATCCTGCCAGTACACCACTCACCCTTCTCCCTCTCCTCCCCTCTTCTTCCTCTCCCCTCTTTCTTTCTGGACTATTATTTGTGTTTTATCATTTGTATGAATGTATAAGCGATTCTATATTGGTTTCATAATAGTATTCAATACATTTTTTTTCCATTCTTGGGATACTTTACTAAGAAGAATATGTTCCAGTTCCATCCAAGTAAACTTAAAAGATGTAAAGTCTTGGGCAGCACCTGTGGCTCAAGGAGTAGGATGCCGACCCCCATATACTGGAGGTGGTGGGTTCAAACCCGGCCACAGCCAAAAAAAAAACTGAAAAAAAAAAAAAAAAGATGTAAAGTCTCCATCTTTTTTATGGCCACGTAGTATTCCATGGTATACATATACCACAATTTGTTTATCCATTCACCTTTTTAAAAAACTATTCCAAATGTCTATTTCTATTTAAACATTGTTCCCTCCTACTTTTTGGTGAACAAGATGGCAGATTTTCAGTGATTCAGAGTCCTTCACTCTTTTACATGTGAAATGATTCTCTTTAATGTGTTCTGTTTTAGTAGGAAAGAAGTGTGCTTCTTGTGTTCATCTAGAATTTGTCAGCATCTGAACCACAAGTCACATTTCCAGGGAGTGGAGCCGCGAGCAGGGACATGGAGTGACTTTCATACCTGTAGAAAAGGAACGGGGCATGTGTTGGCCCAGAGATCTCAGAAAGGACAGAAGTGATCAGATGAAGATTATGACAACCAAACATTACCTGAAAAACAGCTTAGTCTGCCAGAAGTTTTCATTGGTGGTTTTCAAACAGTATTTATTAAACTCTTAGTATTCCTGAAATTCAAGAATTTTTATTTTACCTTTCCTCTGTTCTCTCACAGTCTTGTTGGTGCTCAGAAAATGATACCCCAAAGTACGGTGCTCTGGCATGACAAGTACTTGGAACTAAAAGAGATTGGAAGGCCTAAGAAGGAGCCTCAGAGGCAAAGTCACCTGAACCTTCTCCAGACTGGTTAGGATCTAGCTGCAAAGAAATCCTCTGAGCCACCTTGTCTGAGAGGTCATAAGACCTTTGTTCCTAAGGGGTCCTGCCCAATGCCTCAAAGGGAAAAATGGTTCATCAAGAGGCCAAGACGAATCTGAACAGACAGGCTTTGCTAGGTTTCCACCCTTCCCCTCAGTCTATTACCATTAGATCACACCTTTTGTCCAGTCACAGAAAGGATTCAGGGGGCTGTCCATTTTTCATCAACTCTAGGCATAAAAATGGACGGTTTTCCCTGGGTCTTTGGATCTTCATTTCTGAAGTCTCCTGTGTCACATAAACTTTTGATTAAATAAATGTTTTCTCTTGTTAACCTATCTCTTGTTATAGGAGTGACCCCAGTAATGGGTGAGAAAAGCTATCACTCCTTTCCACCCATACAGTTTCTATTAGTGTTGCAGCAAAACATTAAATTTCACTTCACTTGGAAGGTGATATGATAGAGTGGATACAGGTGGGCAGGTACACAGTTGAGACTTCAGATGGTGCCTGCTTTAATCCAGGCTCCTTAGTAGACACTTTGCACTGTTTTTTCTGTTTAACCATTAACACCTAAATCAAGATTAGCCCCACACTGTCCCTCTCCTGGCTTGGGTTGTATATAAATGATTTCTCTCCAGCTTACATGGACTTGCTTTCTTTCTTTTTTCCTGCAGACCAAAACTATCACAGATAAGTTCCGCGGGAAGCTTGGTTATTTATGACTGGTCTTTCTTTGTGATGACAGGTGAACGATCAGGTTGACTTGCATTAGAGGAAGGGAGAATCAAGGAACATGAGAGCATGAATGTTGGGAAATTTGAGATAAGGAGGAAGAAGCAGGCAGTGGAAGAATATGGAAGGTTAAAAAAAAGACTGGGGTGAACAGCGGAGGGTCTTTCCATCTACAGAGCTGCCTTCCTTAGCCAGAAAGCCGGTGCCCGAGAAAGCAACCTGATGAAGGAGAAACACCCAAGCAGGGGGCTTGGGAGCCACTGTCTGTCTGTCTCCATTTAATTACTACCGGAAACCAAATCCTGTTGATCGCCTTTTCCTTAGTCTCTCCTGCCCATTCCTCTCTTTTTCCATCATGTTCCACCAGAGGGTGGCTGCAAAGGTGCTCAAACTTGGAGTGCCGCACTTGACTCCTGCCCACATCTGCAGCCCCGTCTCCAGCTCTGTCGGTTGTCCGGCCATGCCACAACTTTCCTGTACTAGCAGAAACACTCAGAGTACTTTCCGAAAAAAATGAATTCCTGCTATTCCTCAGGCTATTCTGCTTCAGTGGGTCCATAGTGAGAGCCATGAATCTCTTTTTTCAAGATGTTCCTCAGGTGATTTGGTAATCAACTAGCACAGACATTGCTTCGTTCTTTGAGGTTTAAACAGGCGAATGTCCGTGAAAGGCTAATGCATATGCCAGTGCCTTATAGACTGATGGTCTCCACGCAGACGGCGGCGGGGGCACCGGGAGAGGAGCTGTACTGAAGAGCAGGTGGATGGCGAGCGGTTAACACGAGTAGGGGTTCTCTCTCCCTTCCCAGCAAAACTGCTCTGTAGCAAAAGCAGCCCCAAGGCCCAGCCCAAGAGAAGTCCATAATACTCCCAGAAGTTTTCCCAACCACTTTTTTAAGTAGCAAAATTGCTTAGTCCAACGATTCATATAAGGAACCAAATCCTGGCAGACACCATTACAGAGTCCCAGCAGCTTTTCTCCCCTCTGCTCCTGCTGGCTGAGCTCCGATTTTGATTCTTTGAGCTTCCTGCTTGATTCAGGAAGGGCCGATCACGGTGGGCTTCTTGATATGAACCAGGCATTGGGATATGGCTCTGGACAATGAAATGGAAGATGAGTGCTATTCAGGAGCTTCTTCAAAAAATTACTTGGCTCCTAAGGAGAGACACTTTCCCCTTTTTCTCCCGCTGGGCATTTTCCTGTGTTCACGGGATACTTGGAACTATGGAGACCATCTTGCCATCTTGAGAAGAATCAGCCCAGAAATAAAGTTAACACCCTGAGGAATGCAAAACAGGAAGAAACCCAGGGCCTGAATGATGCTACTGAGCCATCAAATTAACCAACCCTGGAATGTAATTTTATGTGAGATAATACATTTTTTTTGCATAAGCCATTTTCAGTTGGGTTTTCTGTACTCTGCACCAACATCATTCTTATGTATAAAATAGATTAAAATTTGCAAATTATTATTAAATGCTTTTTATAGGCTTTAATTAATAACCTTTATTATATAGAGATAAGGAAGAATTGCTGAGACATACAATTCAAAATGGGGAGCTAGGGATATGAATTGAAGTCCTATCAGTCTAAGTATCTAATTTATTTTAGCATTTTGTTTTGAGAGTACCAATACTGTAGAGAGTCTCATTCCCACAATTGAGTAGCTGCAAATGGTAACAGGTTTTTTTTTAAAAAAATAGTTGCTTTCCAAACTCAAGACATTCTTCACTTAATAGTGATAATGGGAAAAGCTTTATTTCAGTATCTGAGCTCATGCAAAATCAAGCTGGCAGGTGCAAGCTAATATGCCAATTATTACAAGTTGGTATGTCATGTATCATTTGTTTGTATTTAAAAATATAAGGTATTTAAATTTTAAATCAAACATTTGCAAAATACCCAACATACCTCCAAAATACCCCCAACGAATCTTAGGTTCTTCAGAATATATTTTTACAACCTCTGTCCATGTATAATTAACGTATATTAATTTGGGGTAATTAATTTAAAACCCGGGTTTCAAATGTGGTAGACAAGATCTTTCCCTCCTGCTATAACTCTAATTTCCAAGGGCCCAAAGCCAGACCTTGTAAAATGTCATTGAGTCTGGCAGTAAGACAAACATTCCCGTAGCCCAGTATGTGATATATTCCTAGGAGATTAAGATTCACAGTGGAAAAGGGCTGAATGTAGGTCACACAGAGGGACCCTTCCCTTGCCTCTCTTCCCTTGGGGTCTGGCATTGCTCACTCCCATGCCCACCCCCAGCTACACTGAGCAGATAGCGACAATCTAGTCTGAGGCCAGACAGAGGAAGCAGGTGTCTTAGTCCTGGCTGCTATAACAAATCGCCAGAGACTGGATGAACAACCGAAATTTTATTTCTCACAGTTCTGGAGGCTGGAAGTCAGGGATTTGGGTGCCAGTATAGTTGAGTACTAGTAACTGCCAACTTCTGGTTGTATTCTCACATGGTGGAAAGGGGAAGAAAACTCTCTTAGTGACTCATAAACATGTACTAATCCCATTCATAAGGCCTCCATCCCTATGACCTCATCTAACTCTAATTACCTCTCAAAAGTCCCACCCTCTAGTACCCACAGCACAGCCTCACCCTCCAAGCCAGCAGTTCTCAACCTATGGGTCACAACCCCTTTGTAACAATGAAAATACTTCGCGGCATTAGGAAAGTTAAGAACCACTGCTCTAAGCCTACCTGTCCCCAGCCTCAGCCTCCCTGCTCAGTGCTAAAACTTGGCTGAGCCTCACAATCACCTGTGCACATTTGCTTATTTTCTACCCAGGCAGAGATAACAGGGCAGGCCCCTGGAATTAAAAAAGGTCATCATGGCCTATTCTTTCCACAAACTTTTACCTCTTCACCCCACTGGGCACAATTATTTCCTTCTGTCTAGACCAGTGGGTCTCTACCTTCCTAATGCCACAACCTTTTAATACAGTTCCTCATGTTCTGGTCATCCCCAACCATAAAATTATTTTCATTGCTACTTCATAACTATAATTTAGCTACTGTTCTGAACCGTAATGTAAATATCTGATAGGCAGGATGGTCTTAGGCGACCCCTGTGAAAGGGTCGTTCAACCCCAAAGGAGTCGGGACCCACAGGTTGAGAACCACTGGTCTAGACTCTTCAAATGATCCCATCTGGTCTCAATGTTATTCTTTAACTAAAATACACTGAAATTCTCCAACAAAAAATTAAAGATCAAGATGTCTATTTGGGAGAAACTGAGACACAAGTTACAGAGAGGAAAGTGTGAGAGAAAACGGGAACTTTGGTCCTGGAAAGCATGTTGTTCTCAAGAACTTAGATTATTTTAGAGCGCTGGGGACTAAAGGAAAAGGGACAAAAGAGCCCTAAGCTGACCCCGTTTATGAGCCCTAAATCCTCAGCTCTCCATGCAGATGACAGGGACCTAGAGACGAGGATTCCCGCATGCAGGGCACACCCTACACACTTGTACAGGGCACTCCGCCATCAGGCTTTGCAATGTGCTTTCTTAATGTTCTGTGCCATCATACCCATTCACTAACCCCTTTTAAACACCTACTATGTTCCAGGCACTATGCTAGGCATACATAGAACAAACCCAGGTAAATAACATACACTCACTCCCCACACCATACAGGCTAGGGGAGAAGAGAAACGCCTGCAGGTAAACACCCAGGGCTAATAACATTATATATAAAATGCTATGCAGGAGAATTATAGTAAATTGCAACATTGCAATGTAATGTTTCCAAGAAGGATCAGAAAACTTCCAAAAGAAGGTGACATTCAAGGGCAAATAGTCCATGAAAAAGAATTGGAATTCCTTAGATAGACAAGAATATTCTAAGCAAAAGCCACAGGCTGGGCCAAAGCATGGAGAGAGGAGGTAGGGTAATTTTTCATAGCAATTTGGCTTGACTTCTACCACAGACCCCTCCACCTTTCCCAGAGTCCCCTTAGTTTCTCTGTCTTCACAGCGTCATAGGCACCTCTGCCTCCCAGGTTTTCCTTTGTCTCAAAGGACTGGAAAGTTAAGGAAGAGATTCCCTACGTGTGTGCCAAGCTAAGGGGCTCAGAAAAGGAAGGACATTTGCTTGCCTGAACATATCCCCTGTTAAGCACTTACCTCCCTTAACAGACTCTCCCCAAGTTCATGATATTCCCACCTACTCATTACATTAACAAACTCTGACATCTTTTACATCCCAGGGCTGTGCAAGGAGAGACACAGAGAAACCAGACAGATGCGGTTACCCACATGGGGCCTATTGGCGGGGTCAGTGGTATGTTTCTCCAAGGGTCCGCCTGGACCCAGAACAGTGTTTGGCTCTGCTGAATCTGAAAAGTGGCAAAGTCATCTTTTTCTACCCAAGAGCAATTTCACCCTCTTTACCAGCTTTACAGATTTTAAGATCCCCTCCCTAAACTCCTGAATGTGGTTTAAAGACCCCTTTGTGTTTGGGAGAGTCAGATGGAGCACCACAGATAAAAGGAGAGATGGAAAAACATGAGGGAAAAAAGCACTGCTACTCCTCTGCGGAACTGCCCAGCATCTGTTAAGAAAATGAGGAATGGCCGTATTTGCAGCCATAGGCTTCTACCTTCAACCACACAGAGATCAATACATGTTTATTAGCATTGACTCTTCTTTTTGTCTATTTCTTCATTTTTTTCTTTATGTTTTTTCTCTTTAACTTAAAAAAATAGTCTCATCTCTTAAAAGAAAAAAGTGTGTCCTGAATTTGACTCTTGTGAATAGTATTTAATACTTAGTAATCCCACAGTTCTATTTTTTCAAATAAGGGACACTAACTAGTAAGTTTCAGGTTAAAGATGAAGTGAGATGATGTGATTTATTAAAAATCAAATAGTTTTTCTGTGTGAAAGGCTGTCCCCTAGAAGGTAGCCTGGGCAGAAATCCCACAGGCCTGTTGCAATTTAGCTAAGTGTTCAAGCCAGTCTCAAACGAAGCAGTATCTAGAAGTTCATTGTTACATAAAGGAGAAGTAAAAGAAGGCGGAGGAGGAGAAAGGAGGAAAAACAGAAGAAGAAGCAGCCATTGCCAAGAGACAGTTGTTCAATGCAATAAAGTAATGATCTGTGCAAACTCTAATTATTGTATTTGCAAAACAGTATGTGTATAATCTGTGGACCTTCCCCCTCTCTTTCTAACACAATAAAGGATTCATGTCATAAAAATCTTTTGTGTTTTCCTAAGAAAGATTGGACCAAAACAATGCATCTTTAACTCTGAAAACACAATAATGGATCTTGGAAGATTTATCTGAAATCCAATGCAGTTGTCATTCTGTATTGATAATCTTCGCTATTCATTATCATATTCAGCCTGTCATTTATATGCAGATGACACTCTCACTTATGGTAGTAGATTATGCTGGGAGAAAGCTTAATATTATCTTCAAGCTGATTTAAATGAGCTTTAAGATCATCTGGCACAATCTAAATTACTCTTAAATATTAATGAAACAAAGATCATGTTATTTGGCTCAAAACAAAAAGTTGGCAGAACTGAAAAACTGGCATGCGGTCTATTGACCTTGGAAAGCGTAGACGGATCTCAAAGATTCAAGATTTGGGATCTATTCTGCCTTCACCTGTGACTGATGATGCAACTGATTAGTACTGAAGGATAGAAAATCAGAATTCATTATTCAAGTACATATAGTTCTTTTTTAAGAAAAATTGTTTTCCTTCTCCCCAGTGTTGCAACAATGTTCCTTGGGTTTTGCTGGTTTTATTTATCTGAATGCAGCTCAACATTTGTTAGCCAAGTTAAAATGCTTTCCCCTCTCTATCTGGACAGATTTGCCTTGAATTATACATCTCATAAACATTACCGTCTGTCGTCTTTTAAACAATTGGCTAGAAATTAGAAGACTCTCAACATTTTGTTGGTATAATAGCTTCCCTCACATTCTATTCCCCACCATCGGACCACTTAACTCTTCTTTTTCAGTCATCCACATTTTCTCAGCAAAATTTAGTGAATGAGGTGAAAAAGCAATAGCTGAAATAAGTAATTAATCCTTTGACAGCCCCTAGCAACTCGTCTGTGTGTGTGTGTGTTAATATGTACGTGTGCATGTACTTGAGTGGGAACCCTCTTAAATTACATACATGGCCTTTCCAGACCACTTTTATTCTCAAATCTCTTACTAACTCGACAGAGAATCCCTTATTCCATCCAGGTTATGATGGGGCTCATGGAGTACCACAGCTGGGACAAGACTGTGGCTATTTCCCTGGCTGGTTCCCTGCAGAGGGTGTATGTAGATGCTCACAGAACCAGGTCCCTGCCTCCCAGGAGGCTGAGCCCCACATCTGGCCAACAGAGACAGCTCACCCCCTGGTCAGTGATGGAACAGAACCATTTTCGAGGTAGGAACTGAGTGTGCTCAGGAAGAAAATGATGAAAGTGTGTTGGGGCAGCTATCCTTCTTTTCTGATGCCGTTAATGGTTTTCCTTTACTACACGTGCCTTGAAAGATTCCCCTAGTCATCAGCTTAACTGAGCCATCTCGATGGCCTAATTAGATCCACTAGCAGCAACTGCGATGTCATTTTCCAGGGACCTCCTGAGGCATGAGAGCATGAAAGGATGTCCCCTAGAAGGCAGCCTGGGTAGAAATTGCCTAGCCAGTGATTCTCAACCTTCCTAATGCTGCAACCCTTTAATACAGTTCCTCATGTTGTGGTGGCCCCCACACGTGAGGAGCGGTGTCTCAGTTCCTAAGACCATCAGAAATATGTGTTTTCCGATGGTCTTAGGTGACCCCTGTGAAAGGGGAAAGGGTGGTTCGACCCCCAGGTTGAGAACCATTGCCCTAGGCCTATGGTTGGTGTGTACACGTGTGTCCCAAGTCTAGGCTCATTTTGTGCACTGCCCCTCCCTTGTAGATTTTCCTCCATCTATTCTTTTAAGAGAAAGAAGTTGAGTCAGAGAAGGCTCAAGCATACGTGTGGGTAGATGGGTAGATGGGTCGATGGTGGCTACAGAAAGCAAAATGTTACGAGAGGCTCAACAGACCTCACCGTATCTTTAAAGAGGAAAAAAAGAGCGAGGGAGAGGAGAGGAAGACTCGCTTGGGAAAGCCAAGGGGATGGTACAGTCATCCTTCCAAAGACATGGGAGCCCGAACGATTTCACATTTCCTAGAAGATCCTGGAAAACCTGCTCATATATAGAAAAGGCTTAGCTCTACCACACGCACGTCAAGTGACTCTGAGCCTCTTCTTCCAGGCCCAGTTTGAAAGTTACCTTCTCTGTGACACTTTCTCTAAGTCTCCCAGGAAGACACTGTCACTCCCTCCTCTGTACTTACTTCCTACGTCATGCAGCACGCTTACATTTTCTGTGCAGTAGAATTGCGTACGTGTTGGAAGCTCCACCAGCGATCATCTACCAGCCCCTTCTTCCTTGGCAGCACCCCCAACTCAGTTGAGTGTCAGCAGCCAAATACCTCAGGGACTGAGCCCTTCCCGCCCCTCATGTGTGGGTCCTTCTTGCTGTCCTCAGGGGATGCATGCTGGGGCCGGGGAAGTGGGAACATCTAAGAAGTGTTTACTCTTAGCAGGGGAAGTGGTGAGGAACATTCTCGAACAGATGCAGTTGCATGGGAACGTGAGTGCTCAGAAACGCTGCGACTATCTCGTAACCATGAGTCAACAAATCCAGAACAAACGCCAACACATGCTGAGGAAAGAACCTGAATCCGTGCTGAGGCCATCGAGCCAACCCAGGGACCGCACCATTGCTGGCCTTCTTGTCCCTTTTGAGTTCGACCAGAGCATCCCGACTGCTCTATCCTCCACCTGCACCGCCGGTGCAGCGGCTACTCATCACGCGACTGTGCAAATGTTAACTCGTTTTCATTTTCTTATAATTTGTGTATAATCTGAAATTCAGTTCTCTAGTCATATTAGCTGCAAATCAAGTGCTCGACAGCCACATGTGGTGTGTGGCCACCACGTTGGACAGCACTGAATTATAGCATAATTTCAGCACCTCAGAAAATGGCACTGGCCTCACAGGCAAGAACTAGATTATTTTCTTTTTCTTTTCTTTTGAGACAGAGTGTCACTATGTCACCCTCAGTAGAGTGCTATGGCAGCACAGCTCACAGCAACCTCAAACTCTTGGGCTTAAGCGATTCTCTTGCCTCAGCCTCCTGAGTAGCTGGGACTACAGGCGCCAGCCACAGCACCTGGCTGTTTTTGGTTGCAGGTGTCATTGTTGTTTAGCAGGCCCGGGCCGGACTTGAACCCACCAGCCTCGGTGTATGTGGCCGGCGCCCTACTCACTGAGCTATGGGTGCCAAGCCAAGAACCAGATTATTTTCTTCTGTATTCTGGGTCCTGGTAGATCACTGTGGGAGTAAACACTGAACAGAGGAATGAAAGGCTTCAGTATCATCTGTTCTGAGGTTCTGACCAACCTTTACCCATGGGGGCACATTCCCTTCCTAAGTGAGTCTTGAGCAGGAGAATGGCTGCTGGCAGGCAGGCGGCAATGTCTGTGGTCATGGTCACCAACTCACTGGCCACTACCACCCCCTGTCTGCCTACCCTATCATCGGCTCCCCTCAAGCTGTTCTCTCTGCATTTAGCCACCCCCAGGAATCTGTGCAGCCTCACTTTATTCAGCCAACGCCATCACAGCCCTCTCTGCCTCTGAAAATCACAGTGGACAGGAAATTGTCATTTGATCTGTGTTTGCATCATCTTCAGAGTAGTGTAGACACAAGAATTGTGTCCGTGTAGACAGAAACTGCCCACACAGACGTGACGACGGAGGTGCATGGGGCAGCGCTCCTCCACACAAACCTGGCATTTGTCCCATTGTCAAGGTTGTGGCATCAGCAGAGCCCAAAGCATTTCTCTGCCTGTCAGGGCACAGGTGTGCACTTGGAATAAAGCCCCGAGTGAAAGTAAAGTCGCACGTCCCATAGAAACCTCTGCAGAGCGTCCGCAGCTCCTGTGGAGTTCCAAAGCACGGTTGGCTGCAGGGGAGCGGCTGTGGGAGGCTGGGCAGTGCCCTTTCCCTCAGCTGCAGGTGCCTGAATGGGACTCTGCCGCCCCTCACCAGAGAAGTCCACCTTCCCTTGCTTGAATGGCATGGGAAAGCATCTCACCTGAGCCCGGGGGGAATAAGCTGGGGTTTCTCCTTCCCTGCCCCACCTCCCTAGCTCTGGCCCCCAGAGGTACATCTGACTTTGAATAGCAACGAGTTTTAGAGGTTTTGCTCTTGTACTACTTCAAAGTCTTGGGCCAGGGGGCTGCCGATCCAGAGGAGGTGAAGCATGAAGGCCTTGGAGTTTGTCCCACACAACTGTCACTTTTTGTCCTGACGCTCGGTGCCCATCCCCTGCTTCCTTAAACACCTCGCAGGCACCCAGAGAGGCTCATAGGGCAGAGTGCCGCTGAGCAGGCTGGGATTTAGCTTCTGAGGGGCTTAAGCCACTTGGCACAGGAACTGGGGTACTATTCAGATCTGAGGGGTGACAGACATTGATGATCTGTTGTTCTTCCTTGGGTGCCCAAGAGGCCTCTCTGCCTAGAGGCCTAAGACACAGGCCTCACCGTTCAACCGGGGACTGGGGCACCAAGGAAGTGTCTCCCATGGGGCCTAACTCTGCTGACCCCTCGCTTTGGAGAGGCACTTTATTAAGCAATGTTCACATTCTCACCTTTCATTAGTACCTTCATGGGGCACCAACTGTATGGACTTGATCTTACAAGCGTGAACTTTGAACTGCAGTGTGACAAATGTGACAGAGAAAGACTTAAATTCAGGGAAGCCAGGAGTGAAATGTCCATCGTGCAAAGATACCCAGCAGAGAACTGAGGGTGGGCCCCATTTTCAGGCCAGGCCTTCTGCCCTGTAGAGTTAGGCTCTCTCGGGTGGCAAGTCCATCCGCCTCTACCCAAGGCACTGGAGGCGGATGCGGGCTCTAGCCCCCGAGACAGCCCCCTTGAGCTCTCAGCTATCTTAGGGCATGTATCTTGGTTTCTCTGAGCCTAAGTTTCTTCATTTCTCAAAATTTAAATTATAGTAATGGAATCTTTCCCAGAAAACTGCTGTGAAGATTCAAAGAAACAGTGTATGTATAGTGTTAGCACAATTCCTGGCACCACCCTGAGTACTCAATAAATCAAAGGTGCAGTCAAATTACATCATTTATCTGTTCAAAATCCATCAATGGCTCCCCCATCACTCAGAGCACCTGTAACACCTTCAGAGACTTGGGCCCCACCACCCCTCCTTTCTGACTGCTCCCCCCATGCACACGGTGCCAGTCACATTGGCTCCCTTGCTGTTCCTTGGACTCCTCGGGGACTTTGCACTGGATGCTCATCTGCCTGGGACACTCTCTCCTACCCTCAATATCTGCACAGATTATGTCCTTCCTTAAGCCTTTGTTCAGATGTCACCCACTCAGTGAGGCCTTACTGACCACCCTCTAGATCCCAGCCTGGCCCTTTCCCTCGGAGGCTTTGGCTCCTTCTCTTGATCCACTGACCTGTGTTTGCACTTTCTGCCTCCGACATGCTGATCAATTTTCTTATTTGTAACATTTATTGTTTTTCTCTCTCCCCCGACTAGACTATAAACTCCCTGGAGACAGACTTTTGTCTACTTTATCTACTGATATATCTTCAGCATGTAGAACTCAAGTACCCAGCACATGACTGGTGCTCAATTAATGTTTGGTTATGCTGGGCAAGGTTGCTCAGGCCTTTAATCTTAGCACTCTGGGAAGCCAAGGAGGCTGGATTGCTTGAGCTCAGGAGTTGGAGACCAGCCTTAGCAAGAGCAAGACTCTATCTCCAAAAAAATAGCTGGGTGTTGTGGCAGGCGCCAATAGTCCCAGCTAGTTGGGAGGCTGAGGCAAGAGTATGACTTGAGCCCAAGAATTTGAGGTTGCTGAGAGCTATTATGATGCCATGGCACTCTAGCCAAGGTGACCAAGTGAGACTTTACCCTAACAACAACAACAAAAATGTTTGATCAATAAAAGAAATGCCATTTGTTATAGTTTTTAATAGGGTCGCACTATCCCAATCAGCCTTGTTATTTTCTCCTTCCATTCTTGCTACCTTTTTAAAATTATAACTTTAACTTGTTTTTTCTTACCCCAGAGATGGTGTTTGTTTACTGATTCAAGGAACTTAACAAATAGATTATAATATCTGAAGCCCCTTCCAGATACTTAGGCCGTTCAGCAGTGTCCTGGGAGCCTGGAATGGAGCTTGGGTCAATATTTTATGTCAAGGTCGCCCTCTAGAATGTCAAGGTCACAGGGCAGAGTTAGACAGGGTGTTAGGTGAATAAGAAAAGAAGGCCCACAAGAGAGCAAAGCTAAAGAATCAGGGCCCAGGGAGCTGGTGGACAGGGAAAAGCAGCAAGAGGCAGATGAAGCCAGACAGGGGTGGGGGCTCTGAGTTCTGGAGACTTCAGAAAAGGGTGCAGCCCGAGAGCTATGTCAGCATATAGAATGAATGGGAATAGTCTCGTTCCAGGGAAACATTTGAGTGTGGCATTGGACCCCATCCAAAGGAGTTCCTGCCAAATGGGCCCCACAATGAGGCTGAGTGTTTTGGTGTTTCTTTTTTTTTTTTGTAATCAATACTGTAGCAGGTCGGGGAGGAGCTCTGGAGCATGGGATCCTTGTGGAAGGGGAGGCTTCACTGTCACCAAGAAACAGTTCCTCTTGCACAGACTCAAAGGCTCAGACTGGACCTTGGCCAAGGTGGCTACAGCCCAGGGCTTTGAAGTCAACTGTTCTTAGGTTTCTCCTTTTTTTCTCTTCTTCTTTTTTTTTTTTTTTTTTTTTTTTTGTTTGTTTCCTCTTGTTGTCTGTGCATGTGTCTGAGGGCTTATTACATTTTCTGCTTCTCTGGTGCATATCCCTGTGATTTCCCCTGGCTTTGAAGTCAGTTTCCCTTTGAAAATTCTGCTTGTCTGGGTTGTGTGAAGAGGAACAAGAGATTCTGGCTTTGTCAGTGTCAGACCCAAGACAGAGAGGTCCTTTGGCCTTGGGAGTAGTGATGCACAGGGTCACCTCAAGGAGGTGACCTCCAGTGACAGAAAGTGCCAGGCTTCACTCACACGACAGGTCTCCCCTATGGGGAGACCCCTTTTCAGGGCCTCTATCACCCAAACTTGAGGAGGCTTCTGTGTTCTAGAAATACAAGCGGCCCTCTGGGACCAAGTACATGGAGGCACCTTTGAGACAGCTTCATGCAGAGTGAAGGATCCCTGGGCTGGGTTAGGTGGAACAGGGAACTCATCTTTGCATCACTCTGGACAAGCCTGGAGAAGCAACAGAGATGGACAGAAAAGTCAGGATGTGGATAGCTGAGGGTACAAAATAAGGAGAGGTGTTGCAGGAGTCACATGGTCCACATCAATCCCCTCTAATCTTTCTCCTTCACACAAACTATTGGACCAAGCCTGGACAGATGGTGGGGATAAGGCAGACAGAAAGAGACAGATGTGAGCGTCTTTGCCTATTTGCAAACGAAGAACCTGAAGTCCCCGGAAACGAATTAAGCTAATTCTTGCTAAAGTGATAGTGACTTTGGAGATATTTCTTTCCAGAAGTACTTTATTTAGAAAAACTACACCAAGAAAGAAAGAGCAAACCTAAGAAAAGTCCATTCCTACCCTAAAGGCAATATTTTCCAGGCCCAAGCACTGCTCTTTCAAAGAATGAGTTGACCATGATATAAATCTTGGAAAGCTGCTGTATACTCTTTCAGGGAGATTCACCAATTAACATCAGTACCTTATCAGCTGTGAGACGCACAACTTTTAAATACTATTTAATGTTCCCTAAATATTTTCATCAAGAAATCCTCTCCCTGCCCCTAGAACTATTACAATCCCAAGCTCTGCACTTTGGCTTAAAGCAATATATCTTTAAGGATGAGATGTTTGGTGCCTCCAAATAAGCAAAGAAGATCCCTGCCAGGTGGTTCCTCATCCTTCTCCCCATATCAGTTGACCCAGGCAGGGCCACTGGATAGAATTAAAATCCAGGAAAGGCCCAAGTCAGGTCAATGATAAGGCAGTCAGATCTAGTGCCAGCCAAAAGAAACATAAGACAGGTGCTGGCTGTTCAGATGGAGACTAAAGCATGGGGTCCAGAGACAGAGCTGGGCGGGGGACAGGGTAGGCATAGGAAAAGAGGACAAGATGAGCTGAGACTGAAGCGGGTTTTATTGTACAGCCCACGAGGCGCCTTGTAAACACCACATGACCTTCGAGACTAGAGCTTCCCAATGCAAATCCGTAAGGCCAGCCTTGTAAATAACCACATGTGTGGTTAAAAACTCACAGTCACCCAAATAGTAATAAGAAATTGAGTACTGCTCTAGCATTACCATCCATAAACAGGGAACTATTGTACTAATTCCAGTGATAGAGAAAATTAAAATCCCAGATGACGTAAGTGCTGACTCAGTCGTGTGGACCAGAGCCACACTGCTAATTAGAGCAAGAATCTACCTTCCTGGGTTAAACGGCCCTGGGTAGGCCCACTCTCACCCATTAGATTTGCAATGGAGGATGAATGATCTCATTTGCCAGGAAAGATCAAATTGTAACAGATGCAGAATTCGGGTGGCACAGACCTGGCAGGATGAGAAAATGAGCCATCACGTGCATGCCCAGTAATCGCTATCACAGGGTAAATAAGTTCCACAAGTTTTCTGGTGATAGGGACTTACAGTTATTGAATGCTCGCCCTGTGACAAGAGCCGGGCTAACCACTTTACTCGGATTACCTCATTTAATCCTCACAGCAGTTCCATGCACCTCCAGAAGATCAAGTAGCTTGCCCCAGGTCAGGGTAACTTTAAAGGAGACCAATTCTCCTCTTCTCATGACATTCCCCATGTCCCTCTCTTGCCCCATGCAGTGTCCTCTCCCCACACCTTCCTGTCTCTTCTTGCTGACAGTTATGTCCTGAAATCAGCACTTCCCAATGGGTGTGCCACCTAATGGGCTATAGGTAGGCTGAGATTTGCTGCCATTGACCCATCTGAGGGCAGGAGGGTGGGACCCGGAGCGGCCACACCCTGGGTCGGCCATCCTGGTGCAACTAGTAACCTATTTCACCCCATTCTGAACCTAGCACTGTACTCTGCTCTGTGACGCTGGGGAAGGGGGAATGGCTAATACATTTCTCCTTTAAAAGATGACTTCTCAAAAGGGCCTAATGAGCGGCATGAAAAGAGGACAGGAGGCAGGAAGAGGCAGAGGACCTGCTCCTTCCTGTTTGCTATCCAGCCACCGCGACCCAGCGTTAGCTCTTCAGCCCCCCAGTGGCAGTGGGTTCCAGTTTCCAGCTTTGTTTTTACCCTCCCCAAACCCTTCAGAGGTACCAGCAGTAACTAGACAATGGCCCTCCCTGGACACATGTCCCTGTGTCCCTGGGCCCCGTCCTCCAAGCTCCTGATGTACCAGCAGCTCCTGATAAGCAACTTGTCCTCGGAGGACTGGTCCCAGCCCTCCAAGACCCTCTTCTAACCTCCCAGGTCTGAATATCCCGCACTCTCCTTTTCCCCCAGCCTAGAGGTGGCAGCTGTGATTTCTCCACCCAGGTCTCACCTGTGTTCTGTACCTTGTCAACTCTAGTGCCTGTTTAACCCGTCCCTAGTATTCTGCTCTCTTTTGTTACACTAGCTAGAGTGGCTTCTGACTTCCTGGACTTGAGTTGATGTACATCACAGAGTGCCCTAAAAACATTTTCTACGCCACAGTGAAAAGGTTGGTGAACCCCCCAGTCCCTGCCTCCCCTATTAACACTGGCCTGTGAAACATAGGCAGAAGATAATACAGTCAGAGTTCATTCATACACACCCAAGAAAATAATGTAAAGTTAGAGTCGAAAGGGTACTAGTGAGCATTTAATTGTTCTAGACACATGCCCGAGTGCTCCCAGGACTAGACACACAAACCAGACATGACTGACATTGACACTGAATCCACGAGCCATCCCTGAGTGGCAGGAGGCCTCTTCTCTTCCCTGCTCCAAAGCTAAGCTGTTATGACACAGGAAGGCTTAAGTTCAGACTTCTTTAAATATTAAAAGCAGAAGTCTGAAATTGCAGCCCTATATTCAGCTCATCTTTTTTCCCTATTAATCAATCACCCAGTATTTATTGAGCACCAGTAGATTAGATGCCTGTCCTAGAAAGAGATGCACTTGCAAATGAGCATGGACAGTGCTCTGGACTCACATCCATTTCCCTTTACAACCCTACTGGGCTTTCAGTGACTGCTCAGTAGGCACTTTTCATAATTTCCCATTGTTATTGAGCTATTTTTATCCTTCCCATATGAATCAAAACATGACTATCTCACTGTTAAAATGCTTATTCTGGAAAAACCATTATTATTTATTTATTTGATATTTTTCAGAAAAACTGGTTATGGCTTGTTCCCCCACCTCAAAATAAAATTTAAATAATCCCATCATTAAAAACCTTAGGCTGAATGAACAGAAGTAAATGACATCAGTACATTGGCAATTCACAAGCTCCTCCCGTGACCCAGATGTCCTTTGGAAGGAAGGTACAGACACTCTCTTAATACCAGGATGGGGCCAGAATTGGCTAGTTCAGTATAGGTAACCTGGAGACCAGAATTCTAGATGGCCTGATTGGAAATTAATCATTTACAGAAAACACATCCTAAGGTATGGCAACCTAGTAATAATAATACTTAATAATTCTTTAGTACAGCTCAAAATTTTCTGCTCATATTAATTCATTGTTATGGGCTGAATTATCTCCCCTCCCACCCATTCACATGTAGAAACCCTACTCACCCAGCACCCCAGAATGTGACTACATTTGGAGATAGGGTTTTTGAAGAAGTCAATTAAGTTACAATGAAGTTATTAGAGTGTGTCCTGATCCATTCTGACCAGTGTCCTTGCAAGAGGAGGAGGTTGAGACAGAGAGAGCAGTCAGACAGACAGAAAAATCACACAAGTGCATGCACAGAGAAGCACCAGGTGAAAAGACCAGAAGCAGACAGCTGTCTACAAAGGAGGAGGTCTTAGAAGAGAGCAGCCAGGCCTATGCCTTCATCTTGGTCTCCTTGCCTCCAAATTTGCAAGGAAATAAATTTCTCTTGTGGATTTGACTACTCAGTCTTTCCCATGATTGAGCGGTACTTTGCTATGGTGATACTAGCAAACTAAGGCACCCAGGAACTTTACAAAGTATTCCCTAACATGGATGATTTACCTAGCTATAAATCTTTTCTCTACTTTTTGTTTGGGTAAAAGTGAGGCAGGATGAAGCCCATCCCTCTGGCCACAGCTCTGTTCTCCAGCCTGAGTGATGGAGTGGGAAAACCAGTATGAAGCGGGTATTTTCAAAGAACAATCAACTCTTGACTGTCCATTATTAATGTGGAACAGAGCCTGCACGGAAAACTAAACTCCACATACATTCCAAACCCTTATATTAGCCATTAATTTCAACTGCTCAAACACTTCATCAACCCCTGCTGTTTTCCTTCGAGGAAAAGCCTAGTAGTGTTTTGAATTTATCTATTACCTTTAACTATTCATAAAATATCTTGGGGTTGGAAGCGCCAAAACTTCTCTTTGATAGAAACAGTCTAAAGTTTATATGTATTCTTATGGGAGAAATGAAAATTTTATATCCTTGACTTATTTTTAAATTGCAAATGTTAAATTAACATTTTGTGCAATGACATGCAAAGCGGTTGGTGCAGCCTCTCCTAATCCTCTGTTTTAACGAGGAAAATAAATTTTTTCCTAGGTAGACCAACTAGAACCCACTAAGAAAATTATCTTAAAATCATAGTGCTGGAAGAGCTCTTATAGATTATCTAGTCTAATTGTTTATTTTCTTCCCCCTTTTCTTTTTTTCTCTCTTTTTTAGCACCAGATCTCTTTCCAAGAGTAGCCTTTTGTGGAAGTTTGATGTAGACATGATCAAAGCTGAGTTTCTCGGTTCTCAGATCTTGATCTGCCCCCTCAGCCTTATTTTTGTCCCTTGAATTTTCTGAGACCCTAGGGGTTTGAGGGAGATGGAATTACTCCAATTCTTTAATTTTACAGGTTTGGAAACAGAGGCCCAGATAGGAAACATTGCTGTAACAAAGGCTGAGCACTCAATAATGACCTAGACAGGCCTGGAGCCCAAATCTCCTGATTCATGGGCCAGAAACTGTACCTGCCTCACACTGTGTTGGTCATGCTGACTTGCGGTTGGGTCCCAGGATGGCTTCAGTGGCTTGCCAGTTCTGCAGCTTTCACTGCCAGGAGCAAACCCGGGTGCCAAGGCACATGCCAGCATCAGTTACATTAAGCAGATCACTTTAATGCCTAATACTTACATTCTTAGGCAGATTTCAGGATATCTGGCCAAAAATCCTAGGGGTAAGTTTACCTAGATAAAACCTCCTTCTTTGCTAACCCAGTGGTTCTCCAACCTGAGTGTGGTTTTTAGGATTACTGGTGGTAGTGAGTTGGGGGTAGGGAATTGTTAAAAACAGAGATGCCAGAAATTCTGACTCGGTGGCTCCAGGCTGTGGCCCAGGAATCTGTATGTTAACAATAATCCCAGATGGACCTGATGAAGTGGTCCCTAGACCACACTTGGAGAAACTTGAGTTGTTTTTGTCTTTAAAGCCTTCCATGGAAGAACTAGAGTTGGTCCCAACATGAAGAACCACGGGCTTTTAAACATGCTTTTTATCTGACAAAAGCTCTCTCCATCACCACCAACCAGATTCAGACCTCCACCTCCCAGGTGACAGCATCCTAATAAATCCCACAGTGGCAGGATGACCATCTCAGGTGGTCACACGGGGAGAAGCAAGAGGAACACACATAAGGAACCAAACTCTGTTTTCATGCAGATGGTTTCCATAGAAAATTAAACATGCAATAGAGACATAAGAAAAGGTATTGTGGGTAACAGCAACAAGAAAAGAGTCCAAAGGGATAGCTCAACTAAATGTGAAGGTAGCACCGGTTTTGCAAGGAGTCAGTCAGTCAAAGGAGCCAGGAAGCCAAGTACAGATCAGGAATTCAGGGTAAAGATCAATTCTTGCACCGAGAAATCCCTGTGTCAAGCTGTGCCCAAACCAGATGTTTTTACTGGTAATTATTATTATGATAATTCATTTAACTAGGAATAAAATAGGGCATGATTGTTTACTGCTGCCTGTTTCCCTAGACATGCAGAGAAATGAGAAGAAAAATCTCAGAGGTTTTACTCTTGGCTAAATGGAATAATTTTCTCAATTAACCAGGAATAAACATAGCAACAAAACAATTTGCCTTTACATTCCACAATAGTTGTAAATAGACTTCTTATACCTCCTTGCATGGGAAAGTCAAGGTGGAGAGAGGCTGCCAAGGAAATGAAAACATCTTGAGTTTGGTTTCCATCTGAAAAGACACAGTCCTTTGAAACCTTCTCATGTTGACAGCCATGGCATGAGACTTCCAAATGCTATTCTTGGTTTCTCTCCTCTGTTCTGAACCCTTTCCAAGGCCAAGAGATTGTGGGTTGAACAGTGATAGAAAGGCAGATGCTTCTAAGAGCTTAGGGAGAAGCTCCCAGGGGCACTGGGGGGCACAGAATGCTTATCTGAGAGGAGGGAGACAGCACGGCTGGGTTTGTAGGTGAATCTTTAATGTAAGCTGATGAACAGCCTGGTGATCGTGGCGGAAAGGGAGCTACTAGACTGTGGCTGTGTCTAGCTGATGAAGCCCGGGGGGAAGGGGGTGGGGAATGATGGGCATAGGGCAGATGGCGTCCTTCTAGGCAGTGGGGAGGGGATTATTTGTAACTATGAAATTTACATGAAACCGGCCAGACACTATACAACATAAAAACCACATTGTAAAGCATAAACTACATCCATATCTCTTCAGTAGCAAGGTAGAAACTGTATTTCTTGTCTTAAAGATCATTTTTAAAAAGAGAAACTCTGAGCATTTTTGCCCAAATAAATTTTTATCATGATAAATAAAAAATGCTTTCTCCCACTCCGTAGCTGTAACTCTTTGCCTCCCCTACTCCCACCACCCCCGCCATTCTCAGCTACCACAGCCTCTCCTTTACCTCACCCAGGACTTCTGGAAGAGCCTGAAGAGGAGAGAGCTGTCTGGGTTATGAAATGTGATGGTATCCCAACACACAATGACATGTGTGTTCAGGACCAAGGACAGCGGCCCTCGTGCTGACTTTGCCACCTCTCCTGGCCCCTTCCTTCCCCACCCGCTACCATGTTCATCACTTCACATCTATGAGCGGGATTGTAGACCAGAAGGTTCAAATTAGAAATCAAAATAGGGTTGAATTATCACATAAAAAAACAATTTTCCCCACTGATACCCAATTTTTTTCCTTTCATCAAACAACTACTTTCAGGGATGAGACCTGTAAAATTCAAGTTCCTTGAGTAAGTCTCCCCCAGGGAACTTAGCCCTGAAGATAGCAACCACAGATCGCAACTATCAGGAAGGGGTGGCTGAACATCTTTTTCAGAGCCCTATAGCCACAATGACAGCTGCAGGCTCACCCCAGTCCACATCTCACAGCAGGCTGACTCTGCCCCACCTTCATGCATCTCAAAGATCATCCTGGCTTTTGAGAGCAGCTCAGTCTGAGGCATGAGGATCCATCAAACAAGTCCTCTAGCTGCATCTGGACCCACCAGCGTCTTAGATTTAGAAATCCAATTTTCAAGAAGACATATGTGGTAGGAAACTTGCCTCTTTTTGCACCTTCTGGAGTAAGGTCAGAGCACATGCATTTCCTGGAATAATGTGCTTTTGCAAGATAGAACAGAAGGTACAGAGGATATAAATACCCTACAATTCCGTTAAATACCTTTATTTATAGAAGCGAAAGTTAGGAACCAGGATTAATTGCTGCAATACGAAGAAAGTAGAAACTCATTAAAAATGAACATTTTAACACACTATCAAAAGACTGGGGCTCCCTCTGAAGGTGCCCTTCACAAACAGAAAGAGGTAACAGCATGGAGAGATTATTCTCCTCCTGATTTATTTACCGTCTCACCCTCTCTCTCTCTCTCTCAGTATATGAGGAGAAACATAAAGAGATAACAGATCCTAGCTAACCCAACTTACTAGAGGAAGTTCAAGTAGCCAAGAACCTACATCAAACCCAGCCAGGCACCAAGGTACCAAAGGTCATGGCCTAGATCTTGGCAGGGTGAGATGGAGCCAACCAGCACTCAGTTGTTCCAGTAGCTGGTGGGGATGTGTTAAGGGGAGGAAAGTGACCCGGCCCAGGGAGCCGCCCCAGGTCACCATGTGCTTCGTGGACAGCCTCACAGTGAACTCTGTAATCCTGGCATGGTGTTCTTTCAACCAACCAAGCATTTATTATGCAGCCAGTTCCAGCTGTAGATACCAATGCAGCTGAATAGGAAAGGAGTCAGACAAGGACAACTGCATGCCACCATCTTTCTATTATTATTTTTAAGAAAGAAAACATCAACTTGAGTAGGACAACTAAAAGCATTTTTACAAACTAAATTTGCATCACGTGGCAATTGTAATCATTGAAAATAAAAATTGATTGTTATTTTTTGCCACATCATTTAGGTGCCTTTGACACGTGATTGCTCTTAAGCCGACCTCTTGGTTTCTCAGGCAACTTTGTTTGTGGACCCTCCCTCCACCCAGCTGAGTCTGTTCTAGTGGATAAAACAATTTGCTCAGGGTACATGTTAAATTTACTAAGTGTAGAGTATAAATGTCTTAACACGATAACTAAGAAAATGCAGTGAAGGCTATGTTAACCAGTCTGATGAAAATATTTCAAATAGTATATAAAACCAGCACATTGTACGCCATGATTGCATTAATGTACACAGCTATGATTTAATAAAAAAAGAAAGAAAGAAAGAGAAAAAAAGAAAGAAGGAAGGAAGGAAGGAAGGAAGGAAGGAAAGAAGGAAAGAAGAAAGAAAGAAAGAAAGAAAGAAAGAAAGAAAGAGAAATAAAGAAAGAGAAAGAAAGAAAGAAAGAAAGAAAAAGAAAGAAAGAAAGAAAGAAAGAAAGAAAGAAAGAAAAAGAAAGAAAGAAAGAGAAAGAAAGAAAGAAAGAAAGAAAGAAAGAAAGAAAGAAAAAGAAAGAAAGAAAGAAAGAAAGAAAGAAAGAAAGAAAGAAAGAAAGAGAAAAGAAAGGAAAGAAAGGAAGGAAGAAGGAAGGAAGGAAGGAAGGGAGGGAGGGAGGGAGGGAGGGAGGGAGGGAGGGAAGGAAGGAAGGAAGGAAGGAAGGAAGGAAAGAAAGAAAGAAAGAAAGAAAGAAAGAAAGAAAGAAAGAAAGAAAGAAAGAAAGAAAGAAAGAAAGAA
>CAUYON010180746.1:0-20519 GCA_963573935.1 Arctocebus calabarensis
CTGGGTCTTAGTAGTTCCAAACACTTAGATGAGCATTTAAGTCACCTTTCCCCACCGTGACTATGGGAGCTAGAGAAGGCAGGTGATTACTTACTGGTGAGGATGCTGATGACCTGGCCCAGGTGGCACTTGTGAAAGAGGGAGCAGTCCCTGGGTTCCTCTGCACAGAACATGGAACTATCCACATAAGAGCTGCCTCAGGAAAGCCATAGTTCTCTGGCCTACCTTGGCAGATGTGCCCTGATATCTTGTCTTAAAGGGTCCCAAAGAGGAGCCAAACCCTCGTGGAGCAGCCCTGGCCACAAATTACAGCTGACTGCTCACAGGCACTGAGCCACCAGACCCAGAGGCAGGGTCTGCAGACAGATGGAGGGACACTGCCCCAGGGGAAGAACAGCTTTATGTGATGAAAGGCAGCTTTGGATTTGTCTTCCCAACCGGTTCAAATCTTGTTTTCTATCCCCTAAATGTCATGGGTAAAACTGTCAAGGGGCCAAGGAGAATCACCCAAATTGGACAGTTCCTTAAGGGCAGAGCTCTGTTTGATTTATCTTTGTTTCCACAGCACCTAGCTGGTGCCTGGCATAGAGTGGATGTTCAGGAAATTTCTGTTCATGTGACAGATGAGAAAGGTCACGTACTCCTTAATATCCCTAAGACAGCAGCTACAGCTCAGTTCTGCACTGAACAGAGCTGACCTTTGAGGTCAGAGGGGCAGAGCTAGGGATGCTGACTGCACAAGTGATGGGAAACCACTCTGAAATCAGAGCAGGAATGGACTGAGCCCATTAGAGGAGGATAAACCTTTCAGAACCATAAGACTGGAAAGTGTGTATCTTGACATTTCACTTTGCCTTTCCCCATACTCAGAACAGGGCCCAACTAAACCATCTCTAGAAAAGTCACAGAGCCCTAGGTGACAGGTTTTATTTACTTATATATAAATGAGGTGTTACTAAGTCAATAGAGGTTGGAAGAATGGAAGTTTCTTTCCCCATGTGCCAACTCCAAAGTCAACTCTGATCAAGAGTAGAGTAGGCCGAGGACAGGCACGACCTCTGGATTATAGAAAGCAGCACCGCACATGGCGCAGCCTCTCCCCTCTAGGTCGCTGGGCTACAGCTCAGCTCCCGGCTTGGCTGCATACTCACTAATCTGCTGCGGGTCTCCAGGAGCAGCCTGGAGAGGGCCAGCTCTGCTGTTCTGCTTGTATCTGAAGACGCTGACCTCTCTGCACCTATTAGCTTAAAATTAAGAGGACTGAGCAAGGCAGCTTAAGAAAGAGGCAGAAAACCAGTATCAAGTTTCATCAGGAAACTCTCACAACTGTTAGGAAGGACCAAGGGAAGTACTGAGGGGCAACAAGAAAAATGGCTTGAGTTTTCCTTGGGTTCCTTGAACTCTCCATGGCCTTCTGGCCCTCTCACTCTCATCACCTCCCATACAGAAGCAGCTCTGGCTTTCTACCATGTCAACAAGAAGGTCCTATCAGACCAAGAGGGCTACTCAGTCTGTGGACCTAGAGGACGATCTCTGAGGGCCTCAGCACCACCAGGCACCCAAGGCCTACTAATGACACTGTCTGATTCCCGGATACAAAAGCCTGTACTGCTGCAGTGGAGACTAACTAGAGCCCAGAACTGCGGCCAGGCCACCTGTGTCCACATGCTAGAATTTTCTCTGACACTGAGAAGTGATTTAACCTCTCTAGTTCATCTGCAAAATAAATACTAATAGCACCTACCTCACAGGGCTATTATGAGGATTAAATAAACCAAAAATATTTAAAGCACTTGGAACAATGGGTGGTACATATTAAGCACTCAATAAACATTAATTAATATAACTTTACTGTCAACTCTTTGAAAATAGTTCTTACTGGGATATTCTCCATAGCACCCAGTATAGCACAACATTATTGATTTAAAAAAAACTAAAACAATAATTACCACTTACCTTATACAATAAAACCTCCATAGCTGACCACCTATGTTGACCTAATTTTTACAGATCAGACATGCACAACATTGCTGACCACTCCATACGTGGACCAGTTTGTTACAGTGCCTTGGGCGACCAACTTACAGAGGTTCTACCATATGTAAGGCCCTTTCCCTACTTCACAAAGTCCCCACCTAAACCCAGTGCATAAAGTATTTCCACAGAAGATAAATATCTTGCCTAAAATGACATTAGTGATTGGCTAGGCAGGGACTGACTCCAGAGCCTGTTTCTCCCTACGGGCTACACTGCCTGACTTCCACAGGACACCACCTTCTGAGCCCTGCCACTCTGAACAGAGTGAGAAGGGAGTGAGAGATCAAAACAAAATTCAAGCAAGAGAGGAGAATACAAAAAGAGATGCTGGGTGCCACAGAAGAAATGCACTACCTTGTCAAGGCTAGTAGCTTTTTCTGGATCGGGGTTTGTGGACCTAAAGGACGATCTCCGAGGGTCTCAGCATCACCAGGCACCCACAAGCCTGCAAATGACACTGTCTGATTCCCGGATACAACAGCCTGTACTGGAACCTGTACAGCCTGTATATTTGCAAATTTCCTATTGACTCTGGATTTTAGATTATATAAATGCCTCGATGCCTGCAATGAAAAACCAGTGACCGGGCAATCCAAAATGGCTTTTATGGACATGGACAAGATTTCTACATGTCCTAGCTGCCCAATGGCACTGATCCTTCAGACTAACACATCTCTAATAACTCCAAATGGTCTTTGGCACTCTGACCGATGCCAGCCTGTAAGCTGCAATGAGGCTCCCTGCTGTATAAGCCCAGAAGTCTTGCTTTTGAAGTATCATTTCAACACAAGAGCAAATGACTTCCCAACAGAATTCCTCTAAGCTCTGAGTGTGCTGACATCTTACTAAGAACAGCCCTACTTCAAAAGTTTGATTTTCTCCATTTCTTCAAGGACCTCATTTCTTAAGTTCCACAGATCTGTGTAGACCCACTCAGTAAACTGTCAGCTCCGCAGGGAGAAGGAGGGGTGACTCTTCTTAAAGCCTGTTACTGCCTAGACCTGAAATGAGCACACTTCAGGAGCCCTCACTAACCCATCCAGTTGTGATCTGAGAGCTCAATGTCATGATGACTGAATCCTTCTCTGACTTCTTGCCAGTATCAGCACCATCAGCACTACCAATTCTGCAGAATAAATAGCCATTTCCTGCTTACCAATGGTTCCCCTATCAGAAAACTCCCTCCTCCCCTAACACACAAAGAGAGGGGATCAGAAAAGGCAGGAAATGCTTGCCTAAGACCAAAGAAAAATGCTGGGGAACAAAAAGAGACAAGAAAACTGCATCAGGGCTACCAAAGAGCAGGGAAACTATTCTTCTAAGAGACAGGCCCCCTTGATGGCTCTCGCCACCCCATGTGGAGGTATGGAAAAAGTATTCTCTTCTGCTGAGTTTGTATACCTTTCTTAGGGCCACATTGTGGCTTTTGTTAACCAAGGCAGGCAACAACCAGCACTTGGCCTACAGAGTTGACAGTTGACTCCACTTGCACAGTAAAAGCTTAGATTTAATTCAATCAGGCGAGCAATCATTTAATTTAATTCAATCATTCAGCTCTAAGAAACCCAAGAAATACAATTCCTGGCAGTCTCTTTACAGGGCAGGTGATAATGAAGACCCATTAACAGGGTACCTTCCACTTTGACAGTCTAGAACCTTCTAAGACTAGAGTGGAGTGGGAACTGGGAAACCAGGGACAGTGTGCTAAGATTAAGAAAGTTTAAGGAAAGTCACTGGTAGCTAACAGATTCTGTATTCTAGTTTGGCCCCTGGCATTTTCACACTTACAGGCAGTTCCAGAATCATGCACAACTCACACTTACAGGTAATAGGTAAAAATGCACCTATTCCTACAAACATACAAATTCAACTTAAGAACAAACCTACAGAACCTTCTTCCTTCATAACCCTGGTAACTGCCAGTATCTGTAACTGTTCCTTACCCCAGCTCTCTCAAGCCTCAGGGATCTAGGAGTTAGAATTTTATTCCTTTCTAATTAAACATTTTTTCCTCAGAAAGATAATCTACACTGACCCTATCCAGGAAAAATCCGAGCTGGTCTAACTGCAGGAGGTGGTTTATTTTCATAACAGTAAAATATCTAAACCAAATATGCCCTGCGTTCCAGCAGCTTAAACACTGAGGTCTGACAAGGACCGAGATTCCACTTCACTTGCCAAGGGCTAAGTGTGTATGTTTAAATGAGAGAAAATGATTAAGAGGAAAAATGAGGAACGTCTGAGTGTATGAAAGAAGAAAACGTGCAAAAATGGCTCGCAATTGATTGCATACAGTCCCATCCCCTAACCAGAGGTTCTCAACCTTCCTAATGCCGCGGCCCTTTAATACAGGTCCTGTGGGTCGCGCCCCGCAGGTTGAGAACCGCTGCAAGCATTAGAAACAACGACTGCCAGCACAGTGGGTGTGAAGGGCTCAGCCTGCACCGGGGACCCGCGACCCGCCTGGCTTCACCGCTCACTCGACTAGTTCACAGCCAACAGGGCCCGGTCCTTCGCCCTCGGCCCAGACCCGGTTCCCACCGCCTGGTCTCCGCACTCGCTCGCCCAGAAGGGGGCGCCTCCCGGGGAGGTGGGGCGAGGGCCAGCTCTGCCAGGGGTCTTCGCCTTGCCCGGCTTCTCGCTCAGTCCCGGCTCCCACCCGCCTCGTGGGCCCCCGCGCGCGCCCCACTCGCCGCCGCCCACGCGCGGAAGCCCGCGGCCGCGGAGGGGCCCCTCTCCCGGCATGCTCTGCGGGGCGCCGGTCACGTGACGGGGGAGGCTCCGCCCCCGAAGGCTTCTGCAGGTTGAATTACCCTCCTGCACACTCGCTGGGCGCCTTTCGGGCAGCGGAGAGCGAGGGCTGCTGCTGCACCGCATTATGGAAAGAATCTCAGCTGCTAGCTGCCACCTCCCCGGTCTTGAGGGCATTGACGTATTTAAGCTCGGGTTTCTTCCTTTGTAAAATGGGTGTAGACCTTTTTGGAGAAATGAAAGGGATGCTATACGTCTGGCAGATTCCCCAAGGACGTAAGTCTCCCCCATCCCCTCTGCCCCTAGGAGTGACAGCTTTTGCTCCCACTATCAGTTATTACATGCAAGGGCTGATAAAACTAAAATCTCCATTTCTTCCAACGACACTGTGCCCAAGTCCACAATTTGCACAGGATACTGGGTCAGGCCCTAAACACTATTTATTCAGACCGCAGAGAACTTTCGGTAATTCTTAACCCGAATTCAACACCTTTGCAGTAAGAAAAGGGAGAGCTGCTAAACAAAAAACAGTATAAACATTAATAATACAAGCATTTTCAGAAAAATGTTTAGCATGCCATAAAATACCAATTACAAATTATTAACTCAATGATTAGGTCCCCAATGTAAACCAAGAAAGTAATAACACGACTCATCTTTAAAACATTGTAGGCTAGCCATATCCCAACAGCCAACATAACTGGTCAACAGGGCGACTTTCCTGTATAAAACTTCTTGTGTGTTCTGATGAAGATGTATGAGGCTTTAGAAGAACCCAGTTAGTTTCTCTCCTGGATCGTTATTTTTTAAAAAAAATTGAATTAAGCTGACAGCAGTGAAAATTGTCTTTCTGGAGAGTGCAACATTTTTTCACTCTGAGGAAATGAGCAAAAAAATGTGACAAAAGCACTGGAGATAAAAATGACATTGGGGAACAGAGTTTATAGTGGCTTGAAACAAAGCAGTGAATCATTCTGCCAAGCTTATTTTAGAGATCACTGGCTACTTAAACAGTAAGTGATGGACATAAAGAGATGCTGTTCCCAGTCTAAAAGTAAGAGGCTTTCACTTCTGCAGCTGGTATGAGAAAATTTGTGACTTCATACATCTTCAACTTCACTTGAAATCTTGAACTGGAATGAACTTTAAGTCAACAGCTTCTCTGCACTATGGAACAAACTCTTCATAAAACAGAATTTGAAAGAAGTACTCTGATAAGTGCATTCTTTAGATCACAGCATTGTTCTTGCTTGGCCCAAAGTGTTAATACTCAGAGATGAATTCCAGAATAGATGAGAAATAAGAACATCATCATAGCATAATCAACTATGGTAGAACCAGAAGGGCTCAAGAAAAGTTGAAGGTTGGTGACCCAAAGGTTCCCCACACTCGGACCACTCTTCCATACAGAAAAAGAAGAAAATCAGCATAAAAGCTTATAAAATACTCAGGCACCAACTCTTTTATCCCTTGCCCCACATTTTCCTGAAGCATTCTGATGGTCAGAGGGAGGGAAGAGATTCCTGAAACATAAAACTGGAGTTGAAGATTCTCATTCTATTCCTTCTGCTCCGAGCCCTGTCAACTTCCTGGATCAAATCTGAACATAGAAAAGCACCTGTGCACTCCTACCTTCAAACTCCCACCAGAAAGACTAGTATTATCTGTGACTACCTCCACCCATTCTAGGACTCAAGGCTGACCTCTACAGCTGGAGACTGTAGGCATCTCTTCTCCTGCTGTATCAACATACACTGGCAAAATTCTCCTGACCCTTGAGGACAGATCTTTGATGCTGGAGTCATTCCTTACTCCCTGTCAAGCAGGTCATTTGAGGAATCAGAAACACTTAAGTCCCTGGGGACTAAAGCAAAGCCTCTTAACCAAGCAAGCCCGGAGTGCTGGGAAAGCACTTGTAGAGCAATCAGAAGGGATTTTTTCTCCTTATCTTTCAACTCCGAAGCACCCATCTGTTCACATAAACATTGACCCAACCAGGTCGTTCTCTCTTGTTCCAACCCACATCTCCACTCCACAAACCTGGAAGGTTTGTGTCAGAGGCAAAACAAAATTTAATTTTGTTTTCAACTGGCTTTGAATTGTCTTAGTTTGAGGTTTGTTTTTTGTTTTCTTCTTTCTTCCTTTAGCGATTCTCTTGCCTCAGCCTCCCAAGTATCTGGGACTACAGGTGCCGGCCACAATTGCCACAATGCCTGGCTTTTTTTTTTTTTTTGATAGAGTCAGGGTCTCACTCTGGCTCAGGCTGGTCTCAAACTTCTGAGCTCAGGGCAATCCACCTGCCTTGGCCTCCCAGAGTGCTAGGATTTCAGGCGTGAGCCACCATGCCCGGCCATGCAATACAAAATTTAAAAAGAATAAGAAAGATGAAGGGAAAAACATGCTCATCACAAACTTGAACTCAATCCTGAAAAAATAACAAATGATAAAACATTAAGTGAAACCCTTAGGCTGGACAGTGGTTTCCTCCAACTAAGTACAAAAGATTCCCTTTTGCCCTGAGGGAATGAGAATCTTCCATACTGGGTTCTTAGACAGAAACCTTTCTAGAATGTGGGTTTTCTGAGCTGAAAGGGATGTTAGATCAATAAGTCCTTGGGTTCTACACCTGCAGCCTGTTGGTCTGTGAAATGTGCCTCCAGGAAGAAGGTATGCAACTTTCAACTACTTTCCAAAATGGCATAAGACCCCAAAGGGGTTAAACACCATTGATCTGGTTCAACTCTTGTATTTCACAGATAAGACCTAGAAGATTGAATTGAGTGCTCCAGGTGACAGACCAAATTATATGTCACCCTCTAAAGCTCACTGGGCCCTGTGGGAGGAAGAGGACGATACCATACCAGCTAACAGGTCTTTTCCATTTCTAATTACAAGGATTCCATGAAGTCTCCAGCCGCCTCTCTGTCTGGCTTTCTGGGCCTGGGTGTGTCAGTCGCCACTCTGTTGCTGAGGTGTACAGACAGCCAGGGCTGAGGCAGCTAGATATGGCCAGTGGCCAGCCAGCTAGCACCCAAGCACTCTCAGCCACATTGCTATGTGGGGACTCAAAAAAGCAGGCTCCAAAAAGCCCAGTCCACAAGTTGAGGCACAGTTCAAGCCTCTGAGGATCCATCACAAAGGTTGGTTGCATGAGAAAAATTAATTAAAAAACCATTACCCTCAAGTATGGTCTCTATTTCCAGGCCAGGGCAATCAAAAAAAAAAAAAAAAACAATTTCACAAGGGAATTAAAAAGGGATCTATTAGAATAATTCTGAATAAAAAAACTGTTGCAAAATAAAATACAATTTTAAAAGGAAAATACGGAATGGAAAAACACTCATAAATAACATAACTGATAGCTTACTATATAAAAATGCTATCAACGTGTGCTCAGTGGTTGCTCAACGGGAATAAATAGGCATTTTACACAGGAATAATTAAAGGTCAGCTAACAAGGAAATACATACAGCCCCTCTTGAAAACTGAAGAATTATGAGTTAAAACTTTTAAGGGACAATTAGACAATGACAAACTATTAATAGTAATACAAATAAAACCTGATGGTGCCAGAGAAATGGCAGCATTTAAACTTTAAAGATAACTGGTACTGGTTCACATTTTAAAGGGACTAGAGTGGGAAGATGAAACAAGCTATATGTCATTCTTGGTATTGGGCTTTGATCCAGCAATACCACTCAGAGGAACATTTCCGAAGGAAATAACTAATGGGAGAAAGAAAAGAACAATTTTTAGGAAAATGCTCGCTGCTACATCTGGCAACAACAACTCCAACAAAAAAAGGAAGCTGCCCAAAAGGTAGATGTAGGATGATGTAAATTACGTTGTGGTTCAAAGCTCAAACTCAGTAATCGACTGCAGGTCATTACTCCATGCCTCGGTTCCTCATGTGACAATGGATTGCTCTGAGGGTTCAATGAGATATTTAATTCATGAATGACACTTAGAACAGTGGCTGGCCCATAATGAGGAGTTGATAAAAGTTAGCTGTGATTCTTCATTTACAAAGGCAAGAGGATGATCTACATCAATATGTGAAAATGAAAACATGAAATGACATTCAAATGATAAAAAAGATAAAGCTGGTATGATCAGATTACAACTATGTAAAATAAAATTAGGCAGTTTATCAAAGACCAAAGTGCACTCGGATTGAGTTAAATCATTCTTTTAGTCATGGTCATTATTAGCTTCTTTCTCTGGAATGTTGAAGTTTTTATTAAAACCCAAAAAGAGGCCACGTGCAGTGGCTCATGCCTGTAATCCTGGCACTTGAGGAGGCCGAGGAGGGTGGATAGTTTGAGCTCAGGAATACAAGACCAGCCCGAGCAAGAGAGAGACCCCGTCTCTACCAAAAATAGAAAAACTAGCCAGGTGTTGTGGCAGGCAGCTATAGTCTCAGCTACTCAGGAAGCTGAGGCAAGAAGATCTTTTTTTTTTTTTTTTCTGAGATAGAACCTCAAGTCATCACTCTGGATAGAGTGTCATGGCATCACAGCTCACAGCAACCTCCAATTCCCAGGCTCAAGCAAGTCTCCTGCCTCCACCTCCCAAGTAGCTGGGACTACAGGCGCCTGCCACAACGCCCGGCCATTTTTTGGTTGCAACCGTCATTGTTGTTTGGTGGGCCCAGGCTGGATTCGAACCTGCCAGCTCAGGTGTACCTGACTAGTGCCTTAGCCCATTGAGGCACAGGTGCGGAGCCGTAAGAAGATCTCTTAAGCCTAAGAGACTGAGATTGCTATAAGCTATTATGATGCCACAGCACCTCCCCAGGGCAACCGATTAAGATTCTGTCTCAAAAAAATAATAATAAATGAATGAATAAAATCCCCAAAGTACAAGGGGAAAAAAAACAAAACAAAACATTGCCTCAACTCCCATGTGGAATTGGGCAGGAAACAGTGCAAGGGACCTAATTTTTTTTGAGTGTCTACATATTTCATCACCCCAAAGGACTCAGCAAAATCTGTGTTCCAGGGAGCTACTCCAAGCGCCAATGATAGTAGTTATAAGGCACTCCCATCCCAGACGCTCACTTAGGCACAATCATGTGACCCATTCTGACCAATGAGACATCACGTCTGCTGGATGCCTTCTAAGAAAGATGCCTTAGCTTTAGACACCAGCAAAAGCCATCCTTTTGTCTTCCTCCATGGAATGTTGCCCTGTCTGCACAGAACACTGGGACCTGTGACAGCCATTATCCAACCATGAGAAGGGATAAGTCAACACGCAGTGGGGACAGGGCAGAGAGATGCAACAAACACAAGCCTTTAAGGAGCTCTGCTGCACTAATGAGCTACTCAGTGCTGACGCTACCTGTGCTAGGACTTACTAAGTAATGTAAAATAATACATTTTCTTTATTGTTCGAAGCCTGTTGGGTTGCAGTTTTGGTTACATGCAGCTGAAGGCATCTTAGCTGATGAGGCAGGGAGTCTGAACAGCTGTCCCGATGAAGGCCTGGCAGGTCCAACTCTAGGTCAGGACCCCTCACTCGATCCCCTCCTCTCCTTGGAGAGGTGGTGGAAGAAGAAAAACCACTGGTATTTCCACGTACACAAATGGAAGTACTCTTTGTGTACAAAAGAGCCACACCCAGGCCTAAGAACAACTCTGGATGGTACAGAGATCAGGGGCAGCACAGTCGCAAACATCTAGACCTTCAGGGGGCATGCAGAGGCCTCAAGTTTCCACCTCTCTCCTGGATTCACCTTTTTCACAAAGGTTGTGACAAAACTGCCCCCACAGAGTAGGGAAGCCAGAAGAAGCATAGGATGCCCAGGGAAGTCTGAATTCCAGATGAACAATGAATGACTTTTTAGTATGAGTGTATCCCACATGGGCTGCCTCGTCTCCCACCCAGCCCCCTGCCAGGTTAGGGACAGGTTAGGGACAAAGGTCTGTGCTTACACATCTGTACACCAGAAACAGAGCTGGCCTCCCCTACCCTGGGCTGCCTGTCTGGCCCAGAGATAGGAGGATGTCCAGTGTCTGGCCTCTTGAGGTCTCCAATGGGTCTGGGAATGTCTGATGTGCATTTTATAGTAAACAAGAAGTGGCTGGCTCTTAAAAATAGTGTGGAGCCGGTGTCATTGTGGTCCAGATGGTTTGGAAACTATGCAACAAGCTGTGGAGGAGTGGAGGTGAGTGGGGATGAGGGAGGGGGACACAGTGACCCTAACAAGAACTTCTCAGAGGCACAGAAAGATCTCTGGCCCAACTCTGTCTAAATATGAAACTTTCATGACTATGGGCAGGGCCTAGCCCTCACCTGTCCACAGTCTACAGACTCAGCTGACCTGTGGTCAGGTTGTCTTCAAGTCTTTCTCCATCAGGCCCTGTCTTACAGCACGATCTCCCCATCCAAGGTCAAGGTTTAGTTTGCCTGCTGAGGCACTGTCTCCCTGCTCACAAACAGTCCCTTAATAAAGCTTGCTGATGGGCACAGAGCCTCATTTTCTACAACCTTGCTTTATGGTTCCTGTCTAGAATCCCTACCGTGTCCTGGCCAGAACTGGGTACACAGTAAGTGCCATAAAGAAACAGTTCCCAACAGGAAGATTCACGACCTGTTGGCCACAAAATTCAGCCACATCCCAGCAACAGACCAATGTGTCTTCCCTGCCCCTGACTCCTCTAGAAGGTTCTTTGCTAACAGGGAGTGTGGAAAAGAAGCTCGTGGTGCAGCAGCTGGTGAGTCTAAACTTCAGAAGCACATAAGGGAGAAAGGAAAGGGGAGCTTCTGTATTTATGGTGATTCCTTTTAATTGGTCTTTTTTCTCTCCAGAAATAGGAAGGGAAAAACTAAACAGAAACTGCAAGTATGAATGAGGTAAGCAGAGAGGACTGATTTGCTGGAGCCCAGTAAAAAGTGAAAATGCAAGGCCCCTTGTTCAAAAAGCAGGAACAAGAGCCTTGAAAGGTACCAAAATATCAAACAGTTTCCTTCCTATCTTCCACAGTTTCTCAACCCATAGGGCGCTGTTTGTTTGCTATTTAATTATTTGCTCCCTGAAGTACCAGGAGCTCTCTGGGTGAATGCAGACCCTCACAGGACTCAGCGGCCTGCCCTCTGATCTGGCCACTCAGTGTCTACTTCTGCCAGGCCAGGAGCAGAGAGGTCTCCTGTTTGCACAGACCTGCCAGAGGATGGGCAGGACCCAAATCACTGCAACGCTGCCTGGGCACATGCTCAGTATCTGGATCCCACGTGAGTTGGAGGCTTGTCCCCAGCAAGTTGTCCACTTTGGGGCCCTGCCAGCCTGGAGTGGAGATGGCCACCACATCCTAGCTTGTGTCACCAGTGATATCTTCAAGTCTTTCTCCATCAGGCCCTGTCTTACAGCCCTATCTCCCCCGCATTACTGCCCAGGCCCCTCATGGGATCCAAGCCGTCAGCAGTTGCCAGGGATGGGTGGAGGGAAGCCAGGTGGGGCTTGAGCCCAGGGTCTCACGCTTCATTGTCCTGTTGACCTCACTTAGGAAATACCAGCTCAAAGAGAGCATTATTATTTCAAGACAACAACTACAGGGCATTCAACCCCAAAGTTGGGACCCTTCCGTGCATGGGGGCTGTGCAGCTGGTCTGGTCACATACCCGTGAAGTCACCCCAGAGGTAACAATGCTTACTAAGAGAGAAGAAAGAATGAAAATGAAATAAATTATCTTGGTGCGGTGGCTCACACCTGTAATCCTGGCAAGGACGAGACCCCCATCTCTATTAAAAATAGAAAAACTAGCTGGGTAGCTGGCATCATGGTGTTCACCTGTAGTTCCTGGTACTTGGGAGACTGAGGCAGGAGGACTGCTAATCCCAAGAGTTGGAGCTATGATGACGCCACGACACTCTACCTAAAGTGGCAGAATGAGACTCTGCCTCAATCAATCAATTCCATAAACAAATGTTAAAGATTCTCCAATGCACTGGGGGTGCCCAGTTAATCGGGTGCTCATCATACATAGAATAAAGTGAAACTTTACCACTCAAAATAATTAAGCCAATCCCCTGTCCAAGCTGACAGCAGACATTTCTTGGCCTAATATCCCCCATCTCCTTCCTACTTCCCCCTAAAATCCTTCAACACCAGCTTGAAATCCTCCTGATATTTTGTCAAAGTAAATAATTCCATGCAGTGGTTCCTAACCCAAAGCAGTACCTGCCCCGGTCCTACAGAATATTTGGAAGTGTGCATGTGCGTGCATATTTCACAGTGGCTGAGTGTTGCTACTGACAAATAGGGCTGAAGGGCCAAAAAGGACCAACGACCTGCAGTGGGCTGGACAGTCGCAAACAATGAAAACGACAGAAACCCTAACGCCAATCATGGCTCTTGTGGAAAAACTGCCCAGGGAAACTGTGGCTAACCAAAGCCTCAATGGAAACTACCCATCTGGAGCTCCTGTCATCTGTCATGATGGCAACAAATGCCAAACAGAAGTTCCTCGGGAATGCTGCCCGTCCCTCCTCTGGGTTTTGAGCTGAACCCACTAGGGTATCTGCCATCACTCAGCACCACTCCCTTCACCACTGTTTCAATTCCTAGCCCAGACACTCCATGTCAAAGACAGAAAGGGGCAGATGAAGGGTTTCACTGCTGACCAGTAGCATGCTGGTCCCCCACTCAGTAGTGGGAAGCTCACTATGGTGAGGCTGAGTGTTTCCTGGACACCTTTGTTCTCCCCCCTCCTCTCAAGCAAGTTGTGGAACAGGCTTCTCTGGGGGCAAGGTTTTCTTGCTCATAGAAGGTGTCCCTCGGCCTGGCCCCAGAGCTCTGGGAGACGGGCTTCAGGAAATCTTCTCCCTGGTGGGTACAGTAAGCCGCGAGGGTGGAAACTTAGCAAGAGTGAGATAATAGTCTTCGTTTTATATATAGCATCTGTGTCTTCCGGAGACCTCAAAGCTCAAGGTAACAGCAGAGCTTCAACCACCTTCCTACCACAGCAGGGGAGGGCAGGCTCCCTGGAAGGCAGCCCCCATTCCCAGCAGCCCAGAACCTCTTGCCGGGATAGGGCCCCTTCAGAGGTCCACTGTGGTCTGGCTCCTCAGCCATCCTGGTCACTGTGGGCACAGTCCTGACCCTGGAACAAGTAGAGGGTAAGCACATGTCTGCAGCTACTCCCAGGGAGTGGGCAACCAAGGAAGGAATGAAGGGTTACCCTCCCACCCCGCCTTAGGTGACTTTAACTCAGGCCCCTTCTCAGAGCCTGCAGCTATGCAGATCCTTCCTGCACAGGTGGCATGCAACATGCCCATTTTACAGCTGCGAGGACAAAGGTGCTGAGGGACTGTGCTCAGGGAGGGACACTCTGTGGCCTGCAGCCCGATCAGGCCCTTCTGTCAGTACCCAGCCTGGGCTCTCCCGATCTTACATTATCTGGTCCTGCTCAAGCTTCCAGAAGAATAATGTGGGCCTTGCTGCCCTCAGAGCGAGAAAACAACAGTAAAGACTGTGGGTGAGCAGAGTCATGGAACATGTCGGAGCAGCCTGCAGTGTCTGCCAGGAGGGAGGAAACACACGCAACCCAGTTTAGGAGCTATCAGCAAACCACAGGGTGGTCAGTAACACTCACCCAGCTGCACACAGCTTCCCTTGCAACCTCACATGTGTGCACACCCCCCACAACACACCCACACATACACCACACACACACACACACATGCACACGCGCTCGGACAAGACCCCAGAGGTCAGGAGACTGTCTGGACCCAGCTGGCCATCTCAGGCTTTTCACATTTCTAGAATGCCCCCACCCCATGTCCCAGACTGCTACTCATTCCGTCCCCCTTTGAATTGGTGCCTATGTCCCCTCCCTCACACCCCCACACTTAATGTCTTTCTCACTTACCCTGGCTCCCTACACACCATAGTGAGAAATAGTTCAGAAAATGAGTGGAGGCCAGGTTTGGAAAGAATATTTTATTGGTGAGGGAAGTGGCGAATGACTGCTATTTTTATTCCTGTTTTTCTAAGACCTCTGTGCCCCCTCTGCCGAGGGGTGACAAGGACTGCGTCCTCCCCACAGGTTTCCGGTGTCATCCCATTTTAGACCCACAGCAGCCAGGATCCCTCTCTATCTCCTCACCCCAGGGCCAGGGCCAGAGTCGTGGTCTGAATGAGTTTCTAAGGAGGAGGCTGCTTCTTGGGTTTATATGGAATTTGTTTGGACTTTCTAAAATCATCCAGAATGTTCTCAGCCGCTACCGTTGGCGTCTCTTTTATCTCAGATATGGCCCCATAAATTTAGAGTTCATGAAGGACACCATCCTGCTGCCTGAGACTTGGCTCAGGCTTTCGAACTGTTCTTTTTACTATAGTAACAGCCAAAGAAAGCATCCTGGGTGTTGCGATAACTACTGGTGTCCTGATCAACTACCCCTCATCCCTAAAACAATATACCACATCCAGGCTATATTTACTTAAATAAATTCTCCTACTCCCAACATCCTGACTCCTAAAACTGAATGCCTGTCACCTAGTCCCAACCCACAAAAACCTTCTTTGACTTATTCAGAGAATTTTCTAGAATCTTGGCCACCCAGCTTTCTCTTTTTGCTCAGTAGTTTCTCGCTGAGCTTGGCAAATGGCCAGCTTTCTTTAAACCCAAACTAGGAGGCTCTCAGAGAGAAGATGAGGAGCTGTACATGCTTGAAGGTTCCAGGCATGGGTCTTTGATATTTGTGCTAGATGTTAGTGTTGTCACCTAAGTATTCCCGTGTTCTTCCCCTGGGCACGTGGTAGGACTCTACTTCCCTGTTCCCTTAAAATTAAGTAAGGTTATGAGACATTTGGCCAACTAAATGTGAGCAGGAGAGATAAGTGTCATTTCTCTAGGCTGCCCCCTTTACGAATCAGTGTATGATTCACTGTGTCCCCATTCCCTCTGCCAGCTAACCAAGTTTGCTCAAAGAGTGAGGATAACAACAGCAGAGCCCAGAACTGACCCAGACCAGCTATGTGGCATAAATAAGAAATAAACTTTTTAGCTTATGGGGCTGTTTGTTACTGCAACATAACCTAGCCTATGCTGACTAACATAACACTTCTGATTTAAAGTAAGGATAATATCATATAGCTGCTGGTAAACCCCACTTACACACAGGAAGCCAGAGAACAGCGATGGTGAACAAACTACAAATCATCCCCTAATGCTGCCTTGCTTTTATGCTTCTGTGCAATGGGTCCTTCTATTGCAAATATTCATCCCCTTTCTCTGACTAGGTGAATTCCTGTCAAAATTCAACTGCTTCCAGCAGAAATCTGGACTTACCACTCTAACAAACACACTTATACTAAATTTTACAAAGAGTTAGCCAACATAAAAAGAATATCTTGTGAGTCTTTTATAAAATTTTATATAAATATTTTGTAAATAAAGGTACACACTTAGCCGCAATTTCCCATTTTCCTTATGTATGGTGACTTTAGGGTCAACTTCTGGGATACCCTGTAAATGACCAAACTCACTCACCAGGGAAGATACTAGTGCAGTGGTTCTCAACCTTTCTAATGCCTCGATGTATTTTCATTGTTACAAAGGGGTTGCAACCCACAGGCTGAGAACCGCTGTTAGTGGTTATAAGGACAAGCTCTAGAGAAGTGGTTCTCTGGGGCAATTTGCCCCTCGGTGGACATCTGTCAGTGTCTGGAGACACTTTTTGGTGGGTGCTGTTGGCCAGGGAGGCTGCTAGACATTATACGGAACACAGAACAGCCCCTACAGTAAGAAGTTACATGGCCCGAAATGTCAACAGGACCAAGGCTGAGAAACCCTGTTCCACAGTTAAGAATGGCTGGATTCGGGCGGCACTTGTGGCTCAAGGAATAGGGCACTGGCCCCATATACCAGAGGTGGTGGGTTCAAACCCAGCCCCGGCCAAACATTGCAAAAAGAATAGCCGGGTTCATATCCTACCTCTTCTAGCATTGTGATTTTAGGCATGTCACTTAACCTCTCATTCAATGCCCCCCACATACTAGATGCATAACAGATATTAGGTATTATAATTTGTCTCCTCTACTGAACTGCAAATTCCTAAAAGGTAGGAAATTCCTACTTATGTATGTATCCCTACCTAATAACACACAATAAGTATTTGTGGGTTATATGAGTAAAGAGTTAGTTCACCTCTTCCTAAAAACTAGCTAGTTGCAAGTTGCAGAAGAAAACCTCTGCCTGCTACCAAAAGGACAAAGTCTGTGCAGAAGTCTATTTAATAAAATTTCTTCTGGTTTTAATATAAAGCATTTTATATCAAAATGCTTTATTGCATTTCATTGCAAAGTACAAATGCAAGTTCATAATAACTTCAGCCCAGAATATCAATACACACCCATCCTGGAAGAATGTAAGTTCTCACAGTAACTCTCAGCCCAGAAGGTCACTACACAACCATCCTGCAAGAATACATTCCAGTTCACGGGAAATAAATTTTATAACAATGATGCTATCTAGAGAAGTGACCTGAATCAGAATGAACTACTTCCCAGGGGCCATTAATATGTTTTATGTATTCAAAGTCAAACCAAACACAAATAGCAAATTTTAATTTGAATCAGAAATGTAACAAGAGTTTAAAAAAAAAAAATCAATTGAATAACTCTGAACCAGCATCAAACCAGAAAAAAGGATTCCGAACCAAACCATCATTTGATTCAGTACATCTTTGGTCTTTGGCCCAATCCAATGACCGCTGAAATGTGCTGGACAGTTGTGAAGGGCCTCGGGGACTGTGTGGAGAGCTTGTGATCCTCCGTGTTTAGAGACTATTTCCATTTCTGGGGCTCAGAGGATACATATAAAAATCCTCTGCTCATTTCTCAAAACTCCTTTAAGCCCACACAGAAAACAATACTTTCTTTGTGGTAGATTGTTTAGACAAATTCACCAAAGGAGATTCTGCTAATATTATACTTCATTATACCAAGGAAGAAACAACCATGCCTTTTAATTTCTTATGACTCACGGAAATTAGGACTAAGGACGCTTTATTTCAGACATGACATGTACATCATTAGGCAGAAAGAGAAACACAAATACATTCTTAAGCAGATGATATCTACTCTGCTTCCCAAAGGAGACCAAACCCTCCAGCAGGTACTCAGACTGGCCGACATCCCAGTAACACCATTTCCTGCTGCCTGCTCCTGAGACAGGAGGAAAAAGTCAAGATGGACAACGTCCAAGTGGTCTAGGGTGAAAGGGTGAAGTTCAAGGCTGGTTTTGAAGCAAAACATCAGTCACCACTGTTATTCACAGTTCCTAAGCTATATACACACTTTTTGCTTTTTTGTTGTTTAATTAAAATAGAGAAGCAGTTGTAGAACCTTCAGCATGATTGACCCTGTTGCAAAACCAAACCCAAAGCACTGGCCCAGGCTGCAGAGACACGAAGGGACACCTAAGGGCAGAAAGGGAGCCTCACCCGGAGCTCAGGCATCTCTCACGGAAGCCTGGGGAAAACCAAGTGGTGGCCAGCAGACACTTGAATCTTTGTTTTTCTTTTTATTTCCAGGCACAATGTTCAGTAAACAACTTTCCTTTAATACAGCACCTGTGAGTCAGCGTAGGTGGGATCCTGGGGGGACAGGGCTGGGAGATGAGGGGCGTGTGGGTAGGGGCTGCCATCCTGCCTTCCTGTGCACCACAGTGCCCGCCATGGATGCGACTCTACCCTGGACTCAAGAGAACACTGGTGGCAGTGAGTGGCCTTGCAGATGACCAAGAACCCTCACCTGAAGCCCTAAGAGGCGAGGCCCACGCAGAAGTCCATTTTCAAAGAACCCTTGTGGAATATTTTTTTGTTAAGCTAGATCGTTCCATGGAAGGAGATGGCAAACAGGCACATGAAAAGGTGTTCAGCGTCATTAGCCATTAGGGAAAAACAAGTGAAAACCACGAGGTGCTAGCACACCTATCAGAGTGGCAAAAATAAAAAGAGCAACAATGCCAAATGCTGGTGAGGATGTGGAGAAACGGGAGCACTCTGACACTGCTGAGGGGATGTGGTGCAGCCAGCCTGGAACGCAGCATCAGTTTCTTAAAAACTTAAACGCAGTTACCACACGACAGTGTAACTGCACTCATGGGGATTTATCACGGAGACACGACAGCTTACAGTCACACAGAAGCGTGTATATAAACGTTCACACAAATGTGTATATGAACATTCACGGGAGTGTTAGTCCAAATAGCCGAACACTGGAAACAACACAGATGCCCCCTCCTAAAAGTGACAGTTTCATCAACAATCTCTGGGGATGGCAAAGCAGAGGCCGAGAGCTGGGAAAGCTCAGCTGCTTTCCAAGGAGAGGCCAGTGCTGTCTCTTCTGCAGGTGAGGAACCCCTGACAATCACCTGCTAAAAGCAGGGGCCCCTTTAAACCGTCACCCAGGTCTCTAATTTAAATGAGGTCTGTAAGCAGGAACCCAATTCGATTGCGTTCAGTTCCAATATAGGCGCTGATACTACCAGCCTCTGACAGAGTCTTCCATGTCATGTAAAAGGGTAGGGAAGCAGGAGACCTCACCAGATCTGAGCTCTGTTCTTGCTAAGAAACAACTCTGGTGGCCCCCCAATCCTGTCGGAGATCTGCTGAGTTGCAGAAGCCTGGGGGTGCTCCCCGTCTGCTGGACCAGCAGCTACAGGGAGAAGCTTAACCTGTTCTTGCCTGTAGGGCTACGAGTTCCCCTCTTTTCCTCTTCACCAACTTAAGGGCTGAAAGGCAGCTTCAGAAGCTCACTTGTGCTGCAGCAGCTTCTATTAAGTTCAAGGTTTTAAACAAAAGCCCATTTATCTAGAAGGGAAGAAATGCTCTCTTAGTTCACCTCTGTGAATAGAAAATCGATCTGTACGCAGACTAAAACACTACTCCAGGGCCACTATGACTCTCTGATCCCCCAGGTCTAGTATTTCCAAGGCAACAACCAATGCTAATTCCATCAGCCATCTCCCAAGTTCTGGTTCAGAGCCCTCATCACTCCGCCCTTCTGCTTCTACAGTCAGTAAAATTAGGCCCCAGTCCTCCTAAACCTCGAGGTCCAGTACTAAACTCAGCACAGACCTACCTCCCTTTGTTCAACAGAATGGGTGGCAGAGAGGACAAGGCAGGAAGTTGAGGGATACAGCTAAGTGCAAATCACAGCCCTTTCATTTACCAGCCATGCCCTTAGGACTTGGTCTGTCTGATCCTTAGGCTCCTTGCTGAAAAAGGTGGAAAATAATACCTAACTTGCAAAAAATAAATAAAGTCGGGCAGCACCTGTGGCTCAGTGGGTAGGGCGCTAGCCCCATATACCAAGGGTGGAGGGTTCAAACCCAGCCCCAGCCAAACTGCAACAAAAAAATAGCCGGGCATTGTGGCAGGTGCGTGTAGTCCCAGCTACTCGGGAGGCTGAGGCAAGAGAATCACCTACGCCCAGGAGTTGGAGGTTGCTGTGAGCTGTGTGACGCCACCGAGGGCAATAAAGTGAGATTCTGTCTCTACAAAAAAAAATAAAAATAAAAATAAATTAAATAAAGTTGCTGGGGGGACACGCCAAGTACATAGTAAATGTTTCTGAAATCACAGCCACCACTAGTTTTATTATTACTGTGCATCCTGACTGCTCAGCACTTTTAACAGCTGCACTACTGGCTAATTCATATTGAACTTGTAGTACAGTTATAACTCCCAGTAAATTTCATAAGAAATATTGATGAGCTGG